>APFE030148467.1:0-15032 GCA_000404065.3 Pinus taeda
ACCAACTTGCTGAAAAATTGGGACCGCAAATTTTTTTTTTTTTTTTTGTGCAGAAATTGAATGGTACCACCATGCTCAGCTCGTTGTCCTGATGCTGATGGGCTGGATCACAAATAAGTGCTTCGGAAGATCCCAATTTTTTTTTTTTTTGGAAAACTCCTAACGGAGTTTTACTCCTTCTTGATCAATACTGCAGTCGTCAAATCCTCAAAATGTCACTGCCGTCAAAAGTCCTGCGAAAATTATAGCCAGGCACAGGAACCCTTCACAACTAATCCGATCTAGTGGATCTGAGAGATCTGGATCGTGGATCACTGCTGCTGCTGATCAGATAGAGCTGCGGGACTGATGTCTGCTGCTGTTGCACTTGCTGATCTGGAATAGATGATGTGCGATCCCCCGATAGAAAGGGAACTATGGTCTTGAGGAGTGTCAGGTGCTACAGATCGCAATATACATAAGGGTCTGACAGTAGTACTCGCCCCAATGTTTCAGGGCTCTAACTAAGGAGGATCGACCGTACCCTTAGCCGTACAACCCGACTACCCTATCGTACGGGCGAGTATCTCTCCGAGTGCTATTCTCGGTGTATTGTAGCCACAAGACGGCCGAAGGTTTATCTATGGCGAGGCTTTAAGGTAGCTATGGGGCTTCCTATATACCCAGAGGGTACGTGGAAGACAGTCCGTGCGTGGTTCTGTCTAATGCGCTACTACTCGAAGGGGTGCCCACAGGGGTTACAAGGGAGTCCAACAGACGTGACCACCTCTTGTATTTCCTACGTGCATGCCTCCCCAAATCCGCAGGTTTACGCGCTCAACGACAGATCCCGTGGTTTAAAGACGCCGGAACACGTCTCTAGCCAAAAAACATTTCGCTAAAATTTGGAGATCCCACCGAGCCCTGGAAAGTGCTCTGATACCACTTGTTATGCTTCTTTACCTGCAAAGCAATACCGAACCAAGAATATGCGCGGAAAAATACCGAGAACATAGAATATGTTAAGAAAATATACCCAGAACACAGAATAGCAAAGATTTATTACTCAAAGAGAAATGTTCACAGGCCTCTTCGAGGGGGCAACCTCCAATAGAGCAGAGCTCGATTACAAAACAAGACACGATGCTCCTCGCAGGGAGTCTCTATCCTTTATATATGACTCCTACATGCAATACCACGGGCCAGTACCGTGGGTTTTATTAATACCATCTATCTAATACTACCGCCCATTTAACCTTATTTAATACTACCGCCCATTTACAACTAATTGTGGTCCCATTTGCAACTAACTGGGTTAACCACTTCAAATATTAATATGGGCTTTATTGACTCTTGACTATGACTTGATCCCATCACATGAATAAGGGGGTTAGGGTGGGACCCTAACAAACACGGAGTGATCACCCTCAATAATCATAACATGTCTTTAGCACAGCTGCCAACTCTTCCATACCTCTAGACTTCCTACAGAGCAATATTGGAGCCATACATGCCCTTTAAAATGTCTATAGTGTAATATCGAGGATTTTCTAGGACTAGCACTTAACAGTGAAAAAACCTTACAAAACAACAAATTCAAATCCTCTTTTGACCTTTTTGCTTTGATCCCTTTCAACACTTTTTCATCATACGACTTGGGGCTATGACTGAATGCTTATCCCTTGGGCGTTAGAGCCTTTGGACTCGTGTATAGGAACCCTTTTCCTTTCTTAAATGTTTCATTCCCTTTTCTTTTATTTTCCTCTATAAACCACACGCTTAGCGAAATATCG
Source organism: Pinus taeda (assembly GCA_000404065.3). Taxonomy (NCBI): domain Eukaryota; kingdom Viridiplantae; phylum Streptophyta; class Pinopsida; order Pinales; family Pinaceae; genus Pinus; species Pinus taeda. The sequence continues at coordinate 1,773 of APFE030148467.1, forward strand.
AAACTCGACAAATCGAAAATTTTAAACTAGACAACCTCTGTGAAATTGTGAACACCAATCAACGATATGCAATATGGGTTGGCCCACTTGGAAAGAGGATCAGGGAGGGCCATGATATCGGGATATTGCAATCGATGATTTCGTAACACTGCCTTTGGTTACACCCTCCAGAACTTGTGATTGTAGAACACAGATCCCCAATAAATGACATCATTACTGCCATGTGTTGCTTCCTAAGTGGTGACACATGTCTCTTGGATATGCCCCCATAGGACCCTTGAAAATACCAATTTTTCATGCCACGTGTCCCGTTTACTGTTGTGTCAGGATGATGTCAGCCATCACATGACCCTTTTCAGAACCACTATCGTCGCGCCACATGTCCAGTTGGAGGAGATAAAAAAGGCCTGCCTGACCTTGGATTTTCATTGAATTCCTTTGTTACATTCTACAAGGCATTCCCGATGCTTTTAAACTGAAGGCTCAAATCCCGACAAATTTAGTTGCAATTGGAACTTCATGCGATATCGCTACTTTGGAAAGGTTTCATCTGTGTGATCGTTGATTGCGATGAACCGATCTATTGATACTTCGATGCCCGGGACCTCTGATTGTGGGATCACTAATTCCATACTGCTAGGACCTCCGCTATTCCATGTTGCATGGTTCTCCGATCATCGATATGCCACGTTGCAAGACCTCCAATTTCTGATTTCCAATATCAGTGATAAAAAATCGCTAATTTTCTTCAACCTCCTCTACCATTTCTTTTTAAAAACTCTGATATGTGGGATCCAGGGTTTATACTTAGACAGTTTTCCTTTGTTTTATGTCTTTGAAAGGAGAACTTTGATCTTCTCTAACTTGTGATTTTGTGGTCCATATGGAGAGTTCTATATACTGTTGGAAAGATTCTTTAGAGCACTTTCCAATGGAGAGGGTCCGATTTAGTTTTGAGTGCTTCTGTGGAATTAGAGGCTAGCTCCAAACTTCTGTGTTCTTTTTCCCTCTTTGTACAGCTGGAACTCTTTTTACAGAAGGTGACAACATTGGCTCCAATTGGGGACAGTGCCTTGCTAGCAAGGTGCTGAGAACTCGCAGACTAGAAACCTTCTATTTATTGGGCATGGAGTCATTTTATTCATGCATATAAAAATAAAAGCAGAAATATAAAGAACTGAAATCATTACTGATATTTTACAATAACTCACCGATATGTACAATGGGTGAGAATTGAACCTCTTAATGATGGAAATAAAGCTTGAGGAATTTCCCATTTGTAGGTAGCTCCAGCATGTCACCCTCCAAGTTCTCCAAAATAAAAGTATTATTTCCTTTAGTCTCAGTAACCTTGAAGGGTCCAAACCATAAGGGATCCAATTTACCATGTTTCCCTTTCTCTTCTCTCCTCACATCCCACCTTAGGACTAGATCCCCTCATTGGAGAGGCTTGTCCTTGGCCTTTTTATTGAACAAGGATTTCATTCTTTGTTGGTAGTTGTCTAACCTATGGATTACTTCTTGTTTGGTCTCTTGGAGCTCCACTAATTGATTTATCCTTCTAGTCAGGGAGTTGGGTTCTTCTTCAAATTATTGTAGCATCTTAGCAACTAATGTAGCAAGTTATATAGTAAAAATAGTTGCTTTTCCATAGACTAACCTGAAAGAGTATTTTCCTGTGGACCTTTTTGGAGTGACCTTGTTTTCCCATAGTGCAAATTTTTGTTGAGAATCCCAGTTCCTCTAACTTTTCGCATTTTTCTTCTTCATGATTCTCACCACCTTTTTGTTGGAAGACTTGGCTAGACCATTTCCTTGAGGATAGTAAGTGGTGAAATGGTCAATTGTGATGTTATATTTCTGATAAAAGTTGTTAAACTTTGCAGACTTAAAAGTCTGGGTGTTATCAGTCACAATATTCACAGGACAACCAAACCTGGCCAAGATATTCTCCTCCAGAAATTTCATAACCACAATGTCAGTTGCATTCTTGGTCGGGACTACTTCTACCCATTTGGTGAAATAGTCTGTGGCATTGAGGATCCACTTATGTTGGTGTTATGCAACTAGCTCACAAAATAGAAGAAGAGATAGATCAGCGACTTCAAAATAAGCCTCCTCAAGGGGGAACCTACTTTACATTACACAAATGAAAATTTCTTGGATGATACAAATGATAATACCTCCTTTCTATATATAGGAGTCTAATGGGTCACAATATAATCAAATCCGACATAACAATAATATTGTAAGGGAACAACAATAACAATAGTGGGCTTCTATGGGGCACACTAGTAACAATATGGGGACTACATGGGAACAAAAATACAATAAGGGAGTTGCACTAATAGTAATAAGGGGCTACACTAGCATTATAGGGACCTAACATGTACCTCTCCTCCAAAAAATTGTTGTCCCCAATGCTTGAGTAGTTCTGGATGCCTCTGAATAAAATTATCATCCTTCCATGTGGAATCTTCAGTGGGTAAATTCTTCCACTTGATGAGATACTGTGAAATTTATTGATTTCGTAGCTATCGGGTTGTCATTTCCATGACTGCCTCAGGTTCCAATATGATTTTTCCTTCCTTGTCAAATTTCGATAATATTGTTTGAACTGGGAGCTTGCCGCCTATAACCTTCTTTAAGCTTGAACCATGGACAATTGGGTGCAATTGGGAAGATGCAAGAAGCTCCAATTTTTATTCCACAGTACCGATATTTTGCAACACCTTGTAAGGACCATAGTACTTTGGTGATAATTTGTTATCCTTCTTAGCTTTCTTAAGGGACATTTGTTTTCGTGGTTGTAGCCGTAAAATTTCCCAGTCACCTAGATCAAAACTTATTTCACTGTGATGTTGATATGCCTATTGTTTCATTCGATTCTACCTCAATGTGAGGTTATCCTTTAAGATTTGGAGAACTTGTTTTTGATGCTTCATGTGATATTCCACTGCTTGAACCTTAAAATGATTTTCCAAGACATTTTGGAGATATGTAGAAATATATGATTTCGTTGTTTGAACCTCTAGTGAACATAATTGTGCAATTATGCACCATTTTTCTTTATTTAGAAGCTTTGGCATGCCTTTAGAGCTAATTATTTTTCCTGGTTTCCCCGCGATACCCCTTAATTCAACTTCCTTTCCTTCCCAAAAAAATTTCAAGAAAATTTCTTGAAAATTAAAAGCTATCGTACCCAAAGATTGTAACCATTGGACTCATAGTACAACATCAACACCACCCGTTGGAATGGAAAGCATTGGACTATTCAATACATATTCTCCAACGGATAGCTTGATATTATGGCACTTTCCAGAGCAATTTATGATTTTTCCATTTCCAACCATTAGTTGACACTCTAGTGCTAGATATATGAAGCCATTCAATTCCTTGGCTATCTTACCTTACAATGAATAAAATTATGGGTACTACCCAAATCAATCAAGACTATTACCTTTTTCTTCATGATATTTCCTTCTATATTTAGAGTTCGAGGAGTGGTAATTCCTGTCAATGCATTACAAGATGTGGTCAAATTCATTTCTTCTTTCTCTAGGGTTGGTTCCTGGTGTATATCCTCTTCTTTTGACGTTTCTTTTTCTTCCTCCTCTTCCCCATCTATGTAAATTAATTTCTTCTCAGCACACTTATGACCTTTAATGTATTTTCTATCACAATTGTAACAAATCCCTTTCTATTTTTTCTTCCAATTGTCATGGTGTCAACCTTGTAGGTTGTGGAAGGCTAGAAGAAACAACACTTCCATCTTTATAGTTATGAGTGGTAGGATTCCTTGTTGCCATAATTTTACTTTCATCTTTTCTGGCCAACCTGTATGCCTTCTCCAATGAATCAGGTTCCCAAAGTCGAGCATCATGTTGGATGTTATCCTTTAGAGTTCCTATGAAGACTTCAATCCTATGTTTCTCTAGAATATCATTTACCCTTATATTCAAATTTTGGAAGTCTTCAATGTGTTCTTCCATTGGACCCTTTTGTTTGAGATTTATCAATTAGCTAAAGGAGGTGTTGCACTTTGTATCCTCATAATATCCTATCATTTCCTTCGTGAAAATTGACCAGGTGACAAGTGGTTTACAAGAACAAAGCCCTCTATACCATAAAAACGGATTCAGTTCTAAATATAAAGATGCAATACGTACCTTTTGTGGCGGTTGCACATCTTGTAGATCAAAATATTTCTCCATCTATAGTATCCAAGTTACCAATTCCTTGCCATCAAAGTTCCTCATATCTATCTTTGGAATATGATGTATCTTCAATCCAACATTAGATTCTATGATATCGTGATTAACATTTCTTTTTTTCTCATCATGAGTTTCCTTTTCTTCCTTCTCATCATTAGGAAGCCTTTCTTGTAGCAGCTTTGTCCCACCTTCCTTCAAACCTTCCATGTATTTCTTCAGATATTCCATGTATATCTTAAAATAGGATTCTATACCATTGATATTAGCTTCCATGGCATAGATAAAACTATTTATCTTATATTCGATTTCATTCTTCAAATCATCCATCCAATTTTGCTTACTAAGTGTTTTTATTTTCTTGATTTTAGCCATTCTTTTTCTTTCTTTTAGGAGTTTGATATTTAAATGACTGCAACTCTGTAATTTCAGATCTCCAAGTTTTGAAATTTTGGCCTATGATATCCCTCTGAGTCCTCTTTCCAAGTCCACAAGTGTGATTGATATTGGATTCTCCAAGAAAGAGTTATGCCCAATTTCCCACGATGACCTTATTATAGATTGGTTCAGTAGAGCTAACGTGTAGGACATTCCATGTGTCACTGTTTTGACCTTCGGCCTTGAAAATGATACCTAACAAACTAATTTCATCCCATTTCTATCACTTTTTTCAAAATTTGAATTCGATGTTGAGAGAGAAAGTTATGACGATTTTCCCAAGGTCTCCTGTTTGAGATGGAATTCAGGAGTCTACAAAAACCCTAACTTCCTCAACTCATATCTCAGAAAATATAGCGAGACAAGATCTGAAATTTGGACACGAGGCTCATCATGATTTCAGCTCAGAAGAATTTTAATTTCAGCTTCTGAAGCTTTGTAGAAAAAAATTTATAGCTAAAATTCCACGATGACCTATTCGAAGCAGTGAAACCCTAGAATCCAAACCATTGATGCCAAATGTTATGCAACCAACTCACAAAATAGAAGAAGAGACAGATAAACGACTTCAAAATAATCCTCTTCGAGGGGGAAACCTCCTTTACATTACACTAATGTAAAATTCTTGGATGATACAAATGACAAGACCTCCTTTCTATATATAGGAGTCTAAGGAGACACAATATAATCAGCGATGACATAACAATAATATTGTAAGGGCACAACAATAACAATAGTGGGTTTCTATGGGGCACAATAATAACATTATCGAGACTACATGGGAACAACAATACAATAAGGGGGTTGCACTAATAAAAATAAGGGGCTACACTAGTAGTAGGGGTTGACCACTGGAAGGAGGATGTATTTCTTCGATGAAGTCTAGTCCCCATTGTCTGAAGGGTTCTTCTACAATAACAAGGATCAAGGGAGTGGAGCCAATTTTTTTTTCAACAAACACTTGACACTTTTGATAGGACCTAACATAAAAATGAACATCTCCAAATAGTGTGGGCTAATAGAACCTTGCTTTCAATATCTTATGCACAATGGTCTTTTAGCTATAGTCCCCCACCACAAATGCCACTATGGAACTCATCCATCACTCTTTGTATTTTTGACTCAACCAAACACAACAGTAGAATTCCCATTGGGTCTTTCCAGTACATTTTCCCATTAGATATAGAAAACTTCTAGGCTTGAGCCCTCAATTCTCTGTACTTGGATTTTCCCACATTTGTTGGGCATCTCAAAAACAATAAATAGTGGATGACATTTTGATACCAGGTCGGAGTCTCATATTTGATGTGAATATATTCGACTGCAATATTGATCATGGGTTGTGTCCCCTCTTCAACCTCTCCTATTAATAAATTTATCCCCAATGTCTGACAATTTAACTTTGATAGGATTTTTACCAGTATTTGTCCTTTAATGAGCTTAGTGGGTCTTACCTCCATGTCATACTCCTTGATTTTTGCAATCCACTTACCCCTTTTACCATCGTTGTCTCCTTGTACTAGGATGTCCTTCACTGCTGTTGTTGGGACATAAGACACGATGATGCTTGAGTGTAACACATAGAATCTGAAAGCCTTCAAAGCTTTGACTAGAGAATATGCATGTTTTTCCAATATATTATACTTTAGTTCGACATCTCGCAGCACCTAGCTAAAGAAAGCTATGGGTTGCTCATGGCATTCCTTGTTTTACTGAAGTAACACAACAACTACAATATGGGGGGAGGAAAAATATTAATAGTCCAGGATGACTAGCACCATAGCCTCTACAAAATATTTTTTGATTCGAGAGAAGGATTCTCAGGAATCTGAGCTCCACTTTACTTCAATCTCTTTTTTCAACATTTCAGTAATGCCTTTCACTATTTTAGCGTAGTTAGGTACAAACCTTCTCAAGAAATTAATCATCCGCAAGAAGACTTGGACCTCCTTCTTATTCTTTGGTAGTAAATGTGACTGATGGCCTCCACCCACTTAGGGTCGATCTTTACCCCTTCCTATGTTATGATGTGCCACAACAACTTGCCTTTGTTCAAAGCGAACTAGGATTTCTTGGGATTTAGGGACAACCCATACTTTCTACACTTTTCAAAGGTAATCTTTAGATGTTCAATGTTCTCCTCATCTGTTTTGGAGAAAACAATGATGTCATCCATATAAACCACCACAAATTTGTCTTTCTCTCCCACAAACACCATGTCCATTTCCCTCTAGAATGTTGCTTCTGTGTTTATTACGCTGAATGACATTCTTGCGTACATTATATTCCCCCAAGGAGTCATGAACGCAATTTTCTTTTAATCCTAAGGTTGCACTGCCACTTGGTTATATCCTGAAAATCCATCCATTATTGACATCCTAGCAGACCTAATTACCCCCTGTAAAATGTGGTCCATTTTAGGCAATGGGTAGTTGTCCTTCAAAGAAGCTTTGTTCAGGTTCTTGAAATCTATGCTCAGTCTGATTTCTCCATTCTTCTTCCTAATAGGAACCATATTGGCAACCCATTTTGAGTACCTCAGTGGTACAATGATCCTAGATTGAAGCAGCTTCTTCACTTCCTTCTCAATGGATGGGAGTAGAAGCGGATTGACCTATTTGAGTTTTTTCTTACAAGGCTTCATATCATTCTTCAGAGGAATCTTATGTTGCATAATATTTACATCAAGAATTTTCAAATCATCATAAGACCAAGAAAAAACATCTTTATATTATTTTAGGAGATTTAAGTACCTTTGTTTGTAGTGCTAGGGGATCTTAGTTGATAACTTGATCAACCGGGGTTCATCCTTTGAGCTTATGTTGTAGTCCTTTATGTGTTCCTCAGCTACCTGTTTAGCTGGCTTAGAAGCCACATCATTTGGTTTGAATATCCTTTCTAAAGGAACTAGACCCTATTGAATGGAATTTACCTTTAGTTGCATAACTTTATGTCCTATGATATTTTCCTCCCAGGTAGTTGGTTGTTATTCTATTATTTATTCCTCTTCTTGATTAATCAAAGAGTTTGAGAATTCCCTGATGACCTTCATGAAGCACTTGATTTTCTCATCATCCTTAAATACATGCCTGTGTTTCACATTCTCAGGCACTAAGGGTCTGTATCTGACTTCAATTTCATATTCGATTCCCTTCTCTTGGCAATAATTATACATTAAAAGCTGAGAATATTTTGTCGATCAAGTCCCAAACTTCATTTTTGTAGGTCCTTAGCTGGGGGTGCTTGGTTTGGCATTGGTCCTTGATCTGCTTGAATACTAGTTCAAATTCTCCAAATACGTTCACGCAGTCAATATTTAGATTCTTTGTCGCTTGCAGACCCAGTAGAAGTGCCTCATATTCTGCCACATTGTTGGTGGCCTCAAAATCCAATTTGAAGGAGAAAGGAATTAAGTTACCTTCTGGAGATATCAATGATAATCCTACGCCATTACCTTCTTTTGAGTTTTACCCATCAAAATATAGTTTTCATACCTTGCTACATTCTTTGACATGTCGTTCTAATTGGACTGCAGGTTGTGTCTATGTTTCTTCTAGAATGAATTCATCTTCTTCTAGCATAAAGCAGGAGATGTCCCTTTCTATTCCATACACAAGTGCATTGTCTAAACAATTAGTTCTGGTAAATTTTTTGACAAATTTAGATTCCCTGTACAGTCTCCTTTCCTCTCCACCAAAGATAGGAATGGTAGCATAAGTCAGATCCATCTTGATGGACCCTCTAATCTTAGATCCCCAAGACCTAGAAAAAAGCATACCAAACCTCGCTGGGATGTCATCAACTACAATATCCATTACCACACTTTTCGGAGATCTGGGCCAAATTAACCACCATGTCCTTGACCATACCCAAGCACTTGACCCTCTTAGATTCATAATAGAGATCCTTATAGGGTTTGTTTATCTCTAGACTAGCTACTCCATTACATATAACGACATCAAACTATGAGAAGCTGTGAAGTCTAACATGAAATTGTGAAGTAGGAGGTCATGTACTACTAAAGTGGCATAAAAATGTGGGGTGAAAGGATCTTTCTCCTCAACATGAGGTCCTAATAATACCATAGGAATTTCTTCCTTTAGGTTTAAACTATCAAGGGGTTGGGCTAAAGTGGAAGGAAACAAAAACTAAGAGACTTGGGCCTTGGAAGTAGGTTGTTTCAAGAGATCAGGCAATGGGACTAGGATGTTGACTTTTTCAAGCTCTTTCTAGAGGTTAAAGAGTGTATGGCCTTTTTCTCCAACGCTAATTTCTACAGGCTCCTTTTCCTTTTCATGAATGGGTTTAGTGGGGGAAGGCGACTTACCTTATTTAATGACTTCAGGTTGATAGTTGTTTGGATTGGATGACCCTTTCTTGAGATAATTGGGTCTACATGTCCCTTCTCCTTGTCATCAGACTTAAGGGGCTCCTGGGAGGAAGTACCTTCATTCTGATCTTGTGCTCTTGATCTCTTTCTAGATGATCGCATATCATACTTCTTGTGCAATTGAGCCAACATAAAGTCAGCAAACTATTTGCAATAGTCATCAATCTCATCATCATCCAGTGTGGCATGAAGCTCCTCCTCCTCTTCATATGTCTTGAGTTTTTGTCCCTCATCGAAGAAAGAGGAATACAAAATTGTTGGGTTCTGGTGACAGTTCCTCCAGGTCATCTTCTATATATAATGGAGGATGAATATGGTATTGTTGCTCTTTCCTCTTCCTTTGCATTAACTCTAGGGGAGGTCTTTTGTATTGGGGATTATCTCTGAAGGCTTTTATTTTCCAACTCCATTTTTGTCAGTTTGTTGGATAAGTTTTTTATCAACTTATCCATTTATTCTATCCTCTGTTCTTGAAATTCTCTTCCACTTGAGGAAGCTACCTCCTCTTTTCCCTTTTTCTTCTCTCCAAAGTCAGTTTTGCTTCTTGAATTCCTTGTGGAGGTATATTTTTCCTTTACTTCAAGGGCATCAGTTTGGATCTGGTCCAAGGTAGGAGACTTCTTTTCTCTGAGAGTAAAACCAAATTTTGAATTAGAGGCCCCAACAAATACTACTCAGGAAGCAACTTGTGGAGGCTTGATTTCAACAAGCATATTATTGTACAACTTATTAAATCTCTTAATAAAATTTGAGATATCCTCACCAGATTTCTTCTTGATAGCATTAAACTCAGTGAGGATGTACCTTATTTATACAAGAAGGAGTTCTCCATTTCTTCCCAAGTGTTAATGGAAGAATTTGGCAAGGATTTAAACGTTTTCCTAACCTCGTTGTCCAAAGATTGGACGAAAAGCCTCAACACTACATCCTGACATTAAACATTTTGATTCTCTGTAAAGGAACATAAAATTTCTATGTGTCTTTGTGTTGTTACATTAGCTTCTTCATTATACTTGGGCAAGAGCTTGAGGTAGTCTTGTGGCATATCATTTAGAGGTTGAGATAGATTTAATGGAGCATATTTATTCAGTAGGAAACTTGGGACAACCATTTGAATCAAAAGTGGTGGTGGTTGAATTACTGGAGTAGTCTAAGGTATGACCAATGGTAAGACAACTAATTGACATTGGAATGAGAAGTTGTTTGCACTATGAGTAGGGCTTTTAAGTTTATCTTTTATTTCCTCAACTTCTTCTTTAACCTCCAGGGTAGAAGTACTAAACAAATGATCAATTTCTGGAGAATATAGTAGAACTTTGGGGGGAAGTTTAGAACAATGAATTACAACTCTCTATAAACTAGATGCAGATGCTTCGGGAAATGAAGATACAGTAGCATCATTATTTGGAGTATTTTCGTTCCAAATCCTTCTATATATTATTCTCTCTGGATCAGATGGATATGGAGTTCTTTGTGTAGAGGTACCTTAGCGAGTATGGGGTCTCTGATAAGCCATAATGATCGGCTAGAATTATATCCAGTGTAGTCACCAAGGTGTTTACAAATGAATTCAGACAGTGGAGTCACCAAAGTGAGAGATATTCAACCCACACTTCTCTTGCTCACCTAACAGAGGGAATGTAAAGATTTGTAGTACCCAGGGAAAAGTATTTCAATTTCATTCATCGTCAATGATGCCAAAAATATGTAGTCACTTTTTAATTCACGTGGAGCACAACAGCTTCAGGAGATATGGAAAGCCTCCTAGAGAGAGCCTCTGGGTTGATTGTAGACCAATGCCTAGGACATCTTAAAGAGTGCTAGACAAATTTGTGTAAAGGACTTTCAGTACTTTAGTTTGTCACATAAATTACAAATGAGTTTGATTCAGAATCATTCATAAGATACCAAATAGAAAGCATTTGATATACAAGAGTACTTAGGAAATAATATTTGGCTTAAGGTGGCCATATAAGACCCATAATTTGCAACGAGTTAGTTGTTGAAACATATGTAATGGGAGAAGACAACATAGGAGGAATCCATCATATAGACTATCACTAGCGTTTTGATTTAAATGAATCTGTATCTAAAGGGAAATATAGCTAGTTGCTACTATGACATGCAATCTATGAAGAATTAAAAACATATATTAAAGATATAGGGAGAAGAACATACTGCAATCCAAATCATTTGGAATCACCATAAACTTTGTATTAATCTCTTCATGAAAACCAAAATACAAGCAGCTTCAAGTTGGCCTTTATGAAAACAGGAAAGGTCCCGTAGAAGAGCAGTCTTTCCCAAAATTATGAACCTTTCTTAAATGTTTCTCCCTTCATTGTATAAAGAGAGGGAGAACTAGGAAATTAGTTACAAAAATATATTAGGCTTGAGCATCCAGCTGTCTACATGACTAACTGTCTCGCTGTGCAGGCTCTATCGTCTCCAATTATTACAATATAAATATGTTGTTTGTTAAAATAAAACAGACTAAAAAATGAACTGAATAACAAAATATGTGAAACTGAAATGATGGTTTGTGAAAATTATCCATTCCACATCCTTTGCAGGCCTCTGGTCCAAACACGTTTTTGCTGCACCACACTTCATGTTCTCTGCCGGTTCCCTGTCACTTTTAGTCTTAACAGTTTTAATTCATGACTTGCAGGAACCAGGAGTGATCACCCTCAATAACCATAACATGTCTTTAGCACAGTAGCCAACTCATTTGTCCCTCTAGACTTCCTGCAGAACACTATCAGAGCTAGATATGCCCTTTAAAACGACCATAGTGTAATGTCGGGGATTTTCTAGCACTCACACTTAACACTGAAAAACCTTACAAAACAACGAATTTTGATCCTCTTTAGCCCGTTTTTCTCTCTATTACTCTCTTATTCTACACTTCATAGAAAGTCCTGACAAAATCCTGGAAGTCTCCATTCTAAAAAAACCTTTCAATTTGGATATTCATGTTAGTGCCTTTAGGTTTTATGCATTAAGATAATTATAGTAATTTTGCTTATGATACTATGCATGCAGGTTCCCAAGTGACTAGTATTCGCTCATGTATTTGTTTTCGTCGATGGAGATTATGCAGCAAACTCCTTTGTTTCTTTAAATTATATTATCATTTCTTATAATCTAAGATGACAGAATAAATGAAATTTGAGATATATAAAACTCTTCAGAATGAAATTTGAGATATATAAAACTCTTCAGAATGAAATTTAGGGATCGATATTTCACCTTCGAAGAAGTTTTTGTTAAAATTGTAAATGCAAGTTTAATTTAATTTTTTTTTATTAATTTGAGAAAATAACAAGAATAGATTTTCAAAATTAATAAATTAAAATTTCAGATTTTCTTTACTATTAAATTGGACACAATATAATTATATAAATTTATTATAAACTATAACAAAAACATATATTACTCTCTTATATTAAGAAAAAACTAATTCATATATAATATAATTAAAACAAAAACTAATTTATAATTACAAAAATTTATAAGTAGTTGTAGTTAATTTAATTATTAATTATTTAACTTCATTAATTACTATTATCGATTTTTTACATAATATGATTTTTACTTAAGATTGAGTTATTACTAGCACAAGTATTAATAAACTGTGTTCTTATACTTATATCAATCATACACAAACACATTATAATTAATTAATGTAGTTGATTACACTTAAATATTAATTTAGTTGATATGAATATATTATATTATTATTTATATCATTACTTATATTATTAATACATTATTATGATTTATTTTATTTGCTTATTATTCTCTAATCCATATTCATTCATAATTTTATGGTAAATATAAGTTATCTATAAAATAATAGTATTTTTTTTTTTTTTTTTCTTCTTTATCTTATTAAGAAAACATTATTTATTATTATATAATAGTTATTTTATATTATTTTTTATTAAAAATTTACTTTGTATAATATAATCTCCTTATTATTATTTATTATTATTATCATTAACTTAATTTAATCAATATAAATGTGCTGATATTATTTTCCTAATATTAATCTTGATTTTTAATATTTATATTAAGCATTAATCTGATATACGGTGATATTACGGAGTATATTTTTGTTTAGTGGACGCTTTGTTTAAAAGTTTGGACAGAAGTACCGCGCTGAAAAGGTTATTCCAATATAAGTCGTTTACATTTTTGGAGGCAGGGTATGTTCTT
>APFE030148469.1:0-16569 GCA_000404065.3 Pinus taeda
TTGTGTTATACATATTCCTTTAATATAATAGACTCATTCCTTGAGATAATCCTTTTGAATGGTTCCTTGATCAGGTGCTTCAGACTGCCTTTTTCTTCTTTCTTCACCAAAGCTCTAATACCATGTTAGAAAACCAAAAAGGTAGAAAGATTTTCTTATTCTTGATAATTAATTGTGATGTTCTTGATTTGTTATTATGTTTCTTTATATCGTGTTTCTTTTAGTTCATTAAGCAATTACCAAATCAATAGCACATAAAACAATGGACACCAGATGTAGGCTTACAACCAGGGAAAAACCCCTCTCTAGGGGAAAACTCAGTTAGTAATTCTTCCTTCAATATTTTTCTGGAGATATTCCAAGACTCTTGACCTTGACACAAACTTTCTTCCACACCAAGTTAGCCTTCTTCCTTACTGGCAGATGGTCTTTCTTGACCTAGAAGCAACAATACTAGCAACACTTTCTTCGACCCAACAACTTCGACCTTGCCTTAAAGACTTCTATCTTCACTGAAAGAATTTGATCTTTACTCAAAAACTTTGATATTGGTCCAATACAGCCTCTTTAGGTAGCATCATCACGCGGAAATTGGCTATGAAATCAAAAAGACAACTTTGATCTTCAAAACTAATTCACAAGAGAGAGAGAGAGAGAGAGAGAGAGAGAGAGAGTTGCACCAAAGGTTTGATTTTCCCTTTCTCCTTCTTCTAGACCAACTCACACTTCCTTCTCTTCATTCTTCTATTTCTCACTTATTTTGGCTTCAAGGGAGATCGAACTTGCTTGTGAGAGCAAGTGCTTCAAATGGAATGTGAACTTATTTATATATAGTCCTTTGGTGAGGTTGAATAGCCCTCCTTGAGGGCAACTTGATCATCTTAAGGCCGACTTGGTATGGATACAACATAATTCATATTTGACTCATACTTAACCTTTTTACATTATTCAAAAGCCCAAGAAGGGTTTCTTTAAAAGTACAATGACTATATTGACTCATGATAAATCCTAGAAGTCCTCAATGGGGACTATGACCTAAAACATGGCGACCCAAGCATGAAACCCATGCTTTAATATGTCACAATAATAATAATAATAATATTTTTCTTTAATCTTTTGAAAAGTACATTACAAGATGACTCAAATACATTTAATGAAGACCTAACCTAGTTACATTTTCCAACACTAAAATGAAAGGTGTCTACTTAATTCTTTGCTCATGTGGTGCTCCCTATGTTGGTGAAACATGCCAATATGTTAAACAAAGGATTCAAGAGCATATAGTTGGCATTAAACATTGTCGGTCTCGTTCCTCTGTTATTTCTGAGCATGCTGAGAAAACCAAGTACCATATTTGCATTGAAGACTTCAACATCCTTCTAAGATTGATCACTATCATCACAGGAAGTTCATAGAAGCCATTAAAATTGGAAAACATTGGCAATTTGAACAAAGATGATAGTTGGAAGATTAGCAAGAACTTAATTCCTGCCTTTTTTCTAGTTTTGTTTCCTCATAAATCTTATCTCCCCCTTCCTTTTCCACTTTTGATTAAATTTATCTTTTGTTTTCTTAACTTTTTATATTTAAAGTTGTTATTATTATTAAGAATTTTTATTTTTGTTTTTATTTTTCATGTTTTTATTATATGTGTTTTTTTACTTATTTTCCCTTTTATTAATATATCCATTTCTTTAGATTCTTTATATTTACATTTGTTATAAATTATTTGATCATAGTTTATTTTTTATTAAAAAAAAAATTATATTTTTATTATTATTTTTTTTTATTAGTATTATGAATTTTGAATACTATTTTATATTATTTATTAATTTTTTATTATTAGTATTTATTAACTTTTGAATTAATTATTTAATTCCTTTTGGTTGATAATTTTATTAATTATTTTGAACGTTTTAATATTGTTATAAAAAAATAAAAATAAAACAATTTTTTTTAATTTACTTCCTAACCTTCAACTAACTTAACGTCTCTTCTCTATTTTTGAACCCACAATTTTCACCTACCTATTTATCTCTCAGAGCTTGCTTGATTAGATTTTTTATCTTTGTCTTGAAAATGAGCCACACTTGTTGGCTCGAAACGTCAAACATAATTTTGATGTGAGTAATTCAGAAATGTCAAAACAAAATTACTCTTCTCAAATGAGTATGAGTTATTTTCAAAGATTTTAAATTTTGGTGGTTTACTATAAAGCTTAACAATGAAAAAAATAAAATTATATAAAAATCATGGAAAAAAACAATATTTGCAACTACATCCAAAAATTATGATTACCAATTGTCACCCCCTTTGTGTTGTCGTGAAGGGACCGACAAATATAAGTAATTATAAATAATTAATAAATATTTTGATAAAATTCAAATCCTAAGTTTAAATAGTGGAGAAAAACTGCAAAATATTTAATTCAAAAATAGTACTAATGGAATATGTCAATACATGTATACCACACGTATAATATATGGTTTAATTATTTTTTAAATTAAAAATAAATAAATGGAATTGTTAAAAAATGTTACAGTTATCTTTTATTTATTACAATTTTAAGTATTATGTAATACTAAGTCAACAGTGTTATTATTTATGGAATGAGGTTTCGATGATTTTATCATTTAATTATTAATAATTAATAATTAATAGGGGAATAATAAGGATTTAACATTACAAATTATTCATGGAATATTTTTAGTAATAATTATAGATAAAGGATTAAGATTTAGTTCAAAAGTAGTTGTGTATTTTATACTTTTTAATTTAATTTGGAAAATTGATAAAACTAAAGTAAAATTGTGTGTGTGAGATAGCTATTTTGAGCCTGTAGAATTAATAAGTTATGGTATTGACCTATGTTATTGTAAAAAAACGTATTTATCTTTATAATAAAGTGAAATGAATCTTCAAGTATTTTTGCATGCAGCGTGTCTAACTCATGTAGTAATGCTTTTAATATAATAATTCAAAATAAAGTTATGATTTATTTAATTTTTGTGATTTTTTAAATTTTGGCAATGTGAGATTGTTATAAGATAAGTGTCTTCAAGTTTATAATAAGTTAATGTCAATTGATTTTTACCAACTATTTAATTTGTCATTTAGTTTTATAAAAAAACAGTGTTTAATAAAATATACTAAAACATTAATGAGAAAGAAAAAAAAACGAATACCGAGGCCACGGCCCGGAGGTATCCATTTGAGTCCAACTACGATGAACTCCAGACACAATACGTACTTTTGTTGGTGGCTGGGTTTTACTTCTTTATTTCGAAGAAAATACTCAAATGCTAAAATGATAACCGAAGAGCCACATCTGATTTTCAGTTGTATACAATAAATCAAATTGGTTGTATTCAACGTCAATTCCGACATTGTGGACAGTAAAACAGGAAGTTATCTTTGACAGGGTTCCTGAATACCCATAGCTGAAGATTAGAATTCAAGTCAATGCAATGCAAGTGTGGAAGCTTCCATTTAAAAATTTGAGATTATAATTTAACTGCACAAAATTTGGAGGCATCGAAATTGATGGTGTCTGAAACAGAAACAAACAAAATTATGTATATTATATATATTTAGCTATGAAAGTATCTTGTACGTTTGAAATTATCGCATCATTGTTATAACATTAAACATTAATCTGAAAATGGTAGGGACTAATTATTGTACAACTAATAAAGTTTTAGTTGTTTATTGTTATGCATTAGTAATACGGCAAGGGCTAACCAGCATCTCATAGGGCATTAAATGCTGGTACATGCAGGCTATATAACAAAATAACACACAACCTTAGTGGCTACATAAATTAAAAATAAAGGCTGTGTGTTATTTTGTTATATAACTTGCATGTACCAAGGCATTTAATGCCCTATGGCAGACTGGTTAGCCCTTGCCTCAGTGATACTACTTGTGTTGCTTTCTGTTTCTCTTTCGCATGCCCACTCCATAACACTGCGTCGTCGTCATCCGTGTCACAACGAAATTCACAATTAAATGCCGTGGAGGATAAAATGATGCCAAAAGGTTGGTGGGTCAATTTTTTTAGTGATTGTACTATAACTTATTTTTTAGTATAAGAGAGTTTTTTCGGCTTAAATCATAAGAAATTTCATTTGTCAACGTGTTTTGAACTAATAAGTGTGGTTCATCGTCAGGACAAGTTGAATGAGCAGAACAGGGTTAGAATGATTAAATAGATAGCCCAGAAACTCCAATGGCTATATTCAAAGACCAGGTAATGGCTATTAGAATGATTATCAAAGACCAGGTAATGGCTATTAGAATGATTAAATAGATAGCGCAGAAACTCCAATGGCTATATCCAAAGACCAGGTAATGGCTATAATGACAACGGCTAGATTTGACCGGATTGACCGGATTAGGGAATAACCAATATTTAAAAAATTGACTTGGTTAGTTAAATTCTTAAAAGTGGACGAACCCTTATTTAACCACTTATATCTATGAAAAGAAACCTAAATTAATTTACATTAGTAATTAGTTATCGAAAACGTTGTATCTAAAAAAACTAGAGTAATTAATAGTTAAATATAAAAATTATTAAATATGTAAAAATACATAAATACTAGGATGTATAAAGTAATACTAAAATAATTAAATAATTAATTTTTAATAAATAGTATAAGATAGGATATTAACCAATTAGATAAAAAACATCCAAAAACAATCCAGTAATAGAGTAATTTAATTATGGTAATATTAAAAATAAATAAATAAATAAATAAAGTTATTAAATTTAAACTTATTTTTTCTTGTGCTACGTTTGTAAATTAATTGATTGATATAACCTATTAAGTTGCTCAATTAATCACAACTCTCCCACAACCAGAGCAATATAATTCTGTTAGTGACAGGTATGACAAAGATTTTTGTTAGTGAAAGTTAAGGTGATGTTTTCTTTTGAGTTATATTAATGTAATGACGTATTTTCATGTAAATTGTAGATTTCTAGAATATTTTTGTATGGCAAATTTCAAGAATATTTCAATCAGGAGAGACTTCAAATGACCTCTACACTCAATTATGTAATTATTAATATACTAATATGATTGGATTTTTGTAATGTATAGTTTGAATTAACATAATTACAAATCATTAATATGTTAATATGGTTGGATTTTTTTTATATCCAATTTGAATTAACATAATTTTGTAATAATTAATGTGATTGGAATTAATATAAAGATTGTTGGACACCTAATCCTCTAAGGGTTGGTGTGGAAGCTGAACAACCAAAGGGAGTCCAAAGGACCACTTGGAACATGAAACCAAGAGTCATTCCTATGTATTATAAATATGTATCATTGTGAATAAAAAAAGTAATCTAATGTTTATCTTTCATATTGCCTCCGCCTTGTATGTGCTTAACATGGTATCAAAGCCATGATGTGTGGCTTGTGTAGTCTTCTTCCTCACTGTTTATACCTTAGGTAGAAAAGAAAAACATGGCATGTTGTTATTCCCTGCAAAGTTGGTCTGAGTTGCCTTGATTAGTGTTGGTTTGGTCTTCATTACCTGTTGTGCCTGCAATTCAGTAAGGATAGCACATAAAATCCTAGGTGCCTAGAACTTTTCAGTGCTACCTATCCTCAGTAAATATAAAAAAAACAGTTAGAAACGACCTTTATAAGGTATAAGCGTTATTATTATGGCCCTGGTGTGGGTGTTTTCTATTTTCATACTACCTAACGCATCTGTTGACCTGGTTGTTTTTTATTAGTCATTATACGTTCCTGCAGAAACACAAATAATTGATAAAGGTGCTCCATTGTGTGAACTGGTTATTTTCTGTGTGAGTTTAAGTGTGTCCTCACATTTTATTTGCTACTTCGAATATGTTCACAACTCCATTTATTTCATTATAAGGTTCATGTTGCACTCTCTCTTGGTATTTAAGCGTTGTTATGCAGGCTGAGCTTCGTTTTTAAGACCATGTAATGATTGCATGTGCGTTGAGATGGTTCATATTATATTCTACTATCCAAAATCGGTATGCATTGGAGATTCACATTGTATTGGAGACTAGACATATATATGCCAAAACAAAGCAATCAGTTTATTTGTATTGCACTTTGATTCTTTTATGTGTTGTGGTGAGCTCCAGTGTTGCAGCAATGATGCTGAAACTCTTGGGACTCCCTACATTACTTTTATCAACCTGGTAGTTCGTGACAAACTTGGAAGCGACGGTGTTGCATGCACAAGTACTAGCTCTTATTGCGGGATGTCACTTGATCAGCTGGCACAAGTTCGCTAGGAGCTTAAGCCAACTTCAATGAGTTCTCAAAAGAAGCTTTTAACTGTGATGGAAGAAAGATAACTCAAAAGAGGTTATTCTACTTGCAGAAAGAAAATGAAAACTAAAAGGAAACACAAACCCTAGTTTTACCCACTAACCCTACTTTTGCAAGAAAATAGATGAAACTACTGAAGTGGATGTCATTGACTACTGAAAGGTAAAATTCATGCATTCAAGCTACTATTAAAGGAGAATATGGGAAAATCATCTTTTTGTACTTTTGAGCGATTTTATGCAGAATTATTATGCTTGTGTTTTAACTATTTGTGACCGTGCAAAGGTTTGGTGGCAAAGGGAGATGGAGTGGGATTTTGTAGATGATGAGGAAGGTGTGGAGGGGTCCTAAGAAGTCTCTAGTACCCTTCTGGAGATTTCCATTATGATCAAACTTCGAAAAATCGCTCGCATGAACTTCTACAGGAAGGTTGCAGGGGAACTACAGGAAGTTCTATAGGAGGAGGCCGAAAGTAGTTTTTGGAGGTGTGAAGGTGGAAAAACGGTGGGAAAAGGGAAATGAAGGCTGGATGGAGGTGTCAAAGGGTCTAGGACTCTGTCAATGAAGATCAGACATGAAAGAGATGGTTGGATTTGTTCAAAGGTCAAGGAAGCAATTTTGCACAAGAATGTAGAAATTAGGGCAGTTTGAGAAAGTATGGTGAATGAGTGGAGGAAATCTTGAGAGATGGACTGGAGCAGGTTGTGTGATGGAAGAATGATAAGCTGGAGTGTGTTTCAAGTGAGCTGCACACCTACTTCTTAAAACTAACCCAAGTAAAAACGAGAAAAACAAAGTTTTGCCTATTTTAACCTAAGTCTGACCTAAAAACCTAAAAAGTGTTGAACAGAACTTTGTGTATAGGAATTCATGCAAGAAATCCATGTAAAATAAATAAGAACATATCTAAGCATGTAAATACAACGGATATCAAATTCTCCAACTTGAAATCTCACACTAGCAATTGCATTGGAAAGCAAAAACAGTGTTTTGGTGGTAGCAAGAATGCCTTGGTCTCAATTCATGGTCCCAAGGAGAGAGAAAGGAGATCAAGGCCTGCTTGGTAGCCTTTTTGTGGATCTTTTTTATTATTGCAGCAAACTATCTAATCAATCTGAAGCAAGAACAACTATTCTAATCATAAAAAACAACCTAAGTAACAAAGCAAGATTTACCCTAAACAATAGAAATTATTTCATGAATGCAGAAAAAACATAAAAATACACAAAGGAGGTGGTGGGCACTTGGGTTGGGCCCAACCCCAAGAGCTACAACCCCCTAAGAAAGATCAGTGCTAGTTCAAAGCTAGATTCATCTTCATTGATCAAAAAAATAATAGTTACATCACAAAATTGTCTACAAAAGGAGCTTGAAAATGAGTTGAGTACAACACTGCACAAAAGTGCAAAAATAGACTATGAAATGGCTAACCTACTTAGGCCTGAGGCCTTCTTATTTATGCATGTGAGGACCATCAATAGTCCTCCTAAACTTAAGGAACTCGGCTGCCTAAAACTGGAGATAACAGCAGCCCCACTTGAGTTGCTCGGCTGCCCCTTGGAATCATTGATGTGGTGGCCTTTGAACTCCGAGCTGCTAGTGGATAACTCGAGGAAGGGGTCATTAATGCAAGAGACACCCCTACTATAAGTCCGCGACCCTCTTTCCTCGAGTTTGGCTGCTAATCTGCTCATAAATGTCTGGTCCTTGTCCAAAAATTGTCCAAAAATTTGCAATAAACAATCATTATACTATGTGGCAAAGTGACTATCCCCATTCACTCAATTGACATAAACATATTCAAAAACATGCACAAAAATATGGAGAATGGCGGATTAAATAGAAACAATAGGCAAAATGAGCCCATATAATTACCCATTTCTGAGGTTCATCATCACCCCCTGCTGAATGGGTTGCTCATCCTCTGAGCAATTAATCTAGTTCTTCATCCTTGATAAATTTAACAACTTCCATGACATCCTAAGCTTCTGAGGTGATGTCCTCTTCCCTATCATGAAACCTGTCTTTATGTCCACTTCCTCCCATTGCTTTTGTTCTTCTTCTTCCTTAACCCCTTCCAATAGTCCTGAGAGTAGTGGAGGACTGAACTTAAGGCCAATCCAGTTGGCTTTCAAATTTTGCATTGATTGTTTGTAGAGGGGCACTCTCACCAAATCCTCCCTCGTTTTGGTTGGGGAGTGATACTCCCTTATCTTTAGGCTATGGGACAATTTATTCCATCTTCTTGTTCAAGCATGAAGGCAATCATCGCCAAATAATCTTTCCATATCTTCAAAATGATTGATAGCTTGCGCTTGCCTTTCAACATAATTAGGGAGAACTTGAGGGTTGCTTGCAAGGTGGTGATGAGCATATATGCGAGCTGAGGGGTCTTTCGGTTCTGCCCTTATTAGCAAGGGCTCATTTAGTTCTTTTGCCATGATCTGTTGAATTTCCAATGCTCTTTTTTCCTCATGGCTCATCCAAGAAGCCATAGCCATGAGCTGTAGGTCTCCCAATGCAACATTCAGATCCCAAAAATTCATATTAGGGAGTGCCAAATCATGTAAGTAGAATTATTCTAATTTGGCCTTATCCTCAGCTGAACTAGTATCAGATAAATGCATAAACTAATTATAATTATGGAATGGGATTGTGCCCCTTTGGGCCAATGTTTTAATCTGGAACTGGAGGGAATGGTCTTTGAGATATAGTGCGTAGGATCTCGTTGGTTGCTTGCACTGCAAGGCCTCCATTGCCGAGCTGGCCATGTAGGCCATGTGGGCTTCCCTTTCCTGCAACTATTGCTTCAGCATCAGTACTTCAGCTGTTTCCTGAGATTCCCTTTCTTCTTGTTGCTTTATCATCATTTCAACATTAGGCTGTGGTTCTTCCTCTTGCTGTTGTTTCTCTGTTGCTTCCTTATCTGCTAGGGGACCTTCTTGTAGTTGTTGTTCTTCAAAAATCTGTGATTTGTCTCCCCTCTGAGTTTCCTATTGTTGTAACTGCTCTTTCAACAGTGCATTTTCCTCCTGTAGCTGGGCTCTTTTAATGCTCTCGGTGTGTCTCACCATTGCCAACTCCCTTCTTAACTTTTTAAACTGTTCTTCCATGTGTCCTATATCTGCAACTCCCTTGGATTTAACAATTTTCATCCAGGTGTGTGTTCTAACTCTTTCTTGTTCTAATTCAAAGAAAAGGGGCACAACGAATTTCTATGGGATGATCTTCCCACCTTCTAGCAAATTGTAATATGAGCCTAAATTAAGTTGAGGGCTTGGTTCAGGTATCTTTTCGGTCTTGTCTTCCTCTTGTAACTGTTCTGCTACCTCCTCTTCTAATTTTTCAGTCTCTTTTAGCTTGGCCAGTGTTTCCTGTAGAGAGGTCTTAGCTTCTTGTAGGACTGTTTTAGTGTCCATTAGTACGATTCTTTCCTTCTAGGTGGAAGTTTTGGGACTCCCTCTCTCATAAGTGATAGAGATTTTAGAGGGGGATTCCTCCTTTTTCTCAGTAGGTGCATCCTCAATTATTATAGTTTCTTTTGATGGTGGCTGGGGCTTGCCCACCTTTATCCTGGTGCTCCTTCTGGCCTTGAAATACATGGATGTTTCTCTTTTTATTTTTCCCTTTTGTTTTTCTAGAGTGCTCAATGCAGCCAGCACAGCTGCTACTTCTTTTGCCAATGTTTCAAGGGATGTTTCTTCCTACTGTTGTTCCCCTTCATCTTCTGCAATCTTTTCTGTGTCTGCTGTTTTTGTTTGTGTCTCTGCTATCTCTGGTAACTTCTTCTCTTTTCTTGTCGGGCCCCTGTCTTGCCTGTGGCAGTCTTCTTTTGGGCTTTCTTGGGCTTTTTCTTCTCAGCCTTTGTCCTTTTTCTCTTCTTTGATTTTGAGGTTGTCTTCTTTTCTACGTTAGGCTCAGTAGTAGTTTTGTTAGATTTCTCCTCTCCTTTTTGCTTCTCCTCTGTTTCCTATTCTTCCTCTGTTTGAATGTTTTGTGTTTCCTCATGCATTTCTTCCTCAATTTCCTCTTTCTCTTCCTCCTCCTCACTGCCAGATGGGCTGATATCCTTAGTCAAATTTTTGATGTCATCTTTGCTGGACATATTCCTGAAAATTTCCCAAGCTATGGGAATGGTATATGTGTGTAAGGCATCTTCTACCAACATTTTGATGAGCCCATGGTGGGCCAGCTAGTTTGGGACCCCTGCATTTAGCTTGGTGCCACATTCTATCAAAGACTGGAGGAGGAAATATGGGAGACTGAGTTTCCTGACTGGAGGTAGGTCCATCCCATACCTCAATTCATGCAATAGCCTGAAGTGATAACCATAAATTATGTTGAACCTTCATTCACAAGTGATGTATTTCATTATTTTGTAGCTAACTTCACTCCATGGAGGAGGTAAGCTTGTCCTTCTCACCCCATTTTTATTCTCTACAGGATGCTCCTCAGGTTGAAAAAATGTCTTTTTGGCAAATTGTCCCAATGATTTTTCCTCCTTGCTCCAAGGGAGCCCAAGTGGAAGACCTGTGATTCGACTAATAAAATCAGGTGTAAGTTCTAGGGTCAGACCCCTAAAACTGACTGTAGCATGTGTTTTCGAATGGGGTCTTAAGATCATCAAAAATTCTTCAGTCACCTCATCATCATATCCATGTATTCTTTCAACGAAAATCATCCAATTTGCCCTGGTGAAGAGGGCCACCACCTCAGGGTGCTCATGCAATTGGTTGGAGTTTAAAGGCTCCTTCCTCATAAAACCTCCTAACATGGTATTGAGTGCTTTTTTTTTTTTAAAGAATGCTCACGTGAGTAAGCAGGAAAATTTGAAAATAAAGGGATAGTTGAATTTTGTCTTTTTCTGAAACCAGATAAGGAATTTCCCGTGTGCTTTCTCCTTACAACATCAAATTGCAATATTTCCCTTGTTCCAAACTACTCTTACCCTGAACTTGATTCTCTGCTTTTGGAATTTTTTTTTTTATTATTATTTTTTTTTACAGAGCAGAGGATAAATAACACAGGGTTTTTCTCAAAGAGTAGATAGATATGCAAATTCAGTTTTTTCACACAGGCTGGATTCTATGTGTTTTATTTACAGTAGAATGTGAGAAAGAAGAATACAGACTTCGAATGCAGAGAAGAAAACAAAGAACTGTGTAGAACTCAAGGAAAATATGTAGGTAGACTTTTAAGATTCACTCTCCTTTCTTTCAATCCAATGCTGTGTTTGTAATCCACCACCTTATACAAATAAGTCATATGCAGAGAGGTTTCCTGAGCCTACCTCGTTTCAAGCTCAAATTTTGACAAAAATCCCGGGGTTTCCTTCTGCAGGCCTATTCTCTGTCCCCCCTGTAGAAATCTTCCGGCTCCTGTAGAATGCAGCAGTGCTCCTGTAGAGCCTGATGGGCGGGAGGGTTTTGAAAAACTGGCAGAAAACTGGCGGAGGATGACTGGTTTGCTACTCTGGAAGTGCAGGTGAGTACTACAGTCGAGAACGTCGTGAATGAAGAACGAACCAAAGGGGGGCAGAGGCTTCGACCGCACTGTCCTTTAACTTTTAGCAGAATCCATGGTGAGGAGGTGAGGTGGCCAGATGGGTACGTCATATCCATCCGGACCATTAGTCCCACATCACGATCATAATGGTTCTGCATGCTCGCTTGACCGCCATCACCTTCCTTACTCCCATTATACGCCGCCACCACTACCAATCCTGAATGTTTTTTTTCCGGATTGACATACCACACGTGCTAGCTGCATATCTGATCGGCAGTTTGAATTTGATGGGGCTCATTTGAATTCCACGAGGGTGCGTAACTGAACAAGGGTGGCGAGTTAGCTGGCCACCGATTGCATTTGATTGACCATCCCATAGTTCATGCAGCTTTGAAATTTTATTCATGCAATCGAGGAATAGGTTTAGGCACTTACCTGCTCAGTCACTGTTGTGTTATGCATATTTCGAACTTTGGCACTTCATTTCCTTGTTTTTGTTGTTGCTTGCACTCTGCATGCTCAGCCTTGGGCTTTTGCTGATGATCTCCCGTTCAAACATTGCTCCTTACATGTTTCATACGTCCTACTACGCTGACCCTGTCTCTGTAGTATGTTTTTCAAATGGATCAGCTGCTACAGGAATCCTGTAGGATTCCCTGTAGATGCTTCTCCTTCTGAAATTCAAGCTAATATTTGAGTAGGGATAAAATTGTTGAAGAATGTCTCGACTGAAAATAAATCACAGCTGGAAGGTATCAGGTAGGAATTAGTAAAAATGTTGTTGCCTTTATTTGTCATCTTTTTTTTTTTTTTTTGCAGAATGAAAGAAACAAAATTTCTGTATGTGGCTGTGCAGGGACATAGGAAAAAACGAGTGGAAGTGTGGGTGTATAGGGATGGAATGGCGAAATAGGAAGATGGATGGTGGCAGGGAGGTTCACGGACCTCATAGACAACTTTCCAACCCTCGGGTCCTTCTCTGAGATTGATTTTGGCCTTTCTGTAGTTTCTACATGATCCTCCTGTAGAATACACAGAGTTTCCTGTAGGATGCAAAATTTCAGAACAAATGAGACCAAAACTTGGGAAAGGATAACGGTGATGGGGTGATGGACTATGAAGGGTGCATGCAGCCTGGCCATGTCTTTTTCCTCTGGTGCGACCCTCCTGCAACCTGCAATGACCTTCCTACAACCTGCAATTTATTCAAAAGAAGTTAAGCTTTTCTTCTTTTCTTCTTTTTTCCCTATTTTTTTAGATAGTTAGGGCGCCTCCAGGAGGTTTTCACCCAGGTATATTTTATTCCATTTTGTATTTTCTTTGTTTTTCTGTTTTTTTCTTCTTCTTGTTTTGGTTCAGGGTGTGGGTGGAGTGGAGACAGGTACCTACTCCACTACCAACACTAATTTACCTAGAGTCTCAATGAACTCCTGCTTGGAAAGGGGCTTCCTGTAGATCTTCAATCGATGCCCATTGACGACCATGGGGATGGCTTCTTCATCAATGGTCCGAATAAGGACTGGACCATTGTCATTGCATTTTTCTACTGTATATGGTCCCAACCATCTTGTCCTCAACTTTCCCTTGAAATCTGTGTATCTCGAATCATACAGCAGTGCCCAATCTCCTGGCTGAAATTGTTTCTCTTTGAGGTGTCGGTCATGCCATATTTTTCTTTGAAGTTGGACTACCTCTGAGTGGAGTAGGGCTTGCATTCTCTATTCATCTAATCCATTTAGCTGAAGCAATCTTTCCTTTTGTGCATGGCTGAGATCTAGGTCCAGCTGAGCTGTCATCCCTAATGTGTAATATTCAAATTCTATTGACAGCAGAGCCTTCTTCCCATAAACTAGCTCATAGGGTGTAAAACCTGTGGTGGTTTTCCAAGTAGTGTTATAGGCCCACGTGGCCTCAACAAATTGGTCTGCCCAATATTTTATGTTGCTGCTCACTACCTTAGTCAAAATCCCTTCCAAAGTTTTGTTAGTGACTTCCACATGTCCATTTGCTTGTGGATGATAAGGGGTGGAAGTTTTGTGCTTAACCCTGTGGTGCGTGAGCAGGTCTTCAACCAAATTGGAGGTAAACTTACTCCCTTGATCTGTAACTAACTCTCTTGGGTAGCCAAACTTGTAGAAGATATTTTCCCTTAAAAAACTCAGCTACTTTTTCTTCTGTTGCTTCTTTGATCGCCTTTGTTTCTGCCCATTTTGTCAGATAATCAGTACACACAATGATGTAAGATCTCTGTTTTGAAGGAGGGTTGATAGGACCCACAAATTCCATGCCCCACTTCTCAAATGGCTCGAAAGTCACTTGAGGTTGCAGGGGCATCTCATCCCTTGGATTCGATTTCCCCATCCTTTGACATCGGTCACATTGGTTGATGTATCTCCTGACATCTTGATGAAGAGTGGGCCAATAGTAACCTACCTGCAAAATTTTGAAAGCAATCCTCTTTGCTGCAAAGTGGCCTCCACAGGGCCCATCATGACAGGTTAGGAGGATGTTGAAAACTTTCTCCTCCTTGACACATCGCCTCAAAATCTGATATGGGCCAATTTTAAAAAGATTACCCCCAATCCAAGTGAATGGGGCACTTTTCCTCATGATCTTTCTCTTCTCTTTTGAGGACACGTGTGGCGGAAACTGTGTTGAAACCAAGTAATTTGCTATATCAACAAACCATGGAGAGAGTACTAAAAAAGCAAATAAGTGTTCATCTGGCATTTGATCATCCACCATTCCTTCTTCACTTGTAGGCAGATATAGTCTAGACAGAACATCAGCAACAACATTTTATTTACATGGCTTATCAACAATAGTTAAATCAAATTGCTACAACAAAAATAACCATCTAATGATACAAGCATTTACATCTGGTTTATTCGTCAAATAACTAATTGCAGCATGATCAGTGTGTACGAATGTTTGATAACCAGTGTTGTAGTGTCTGAACTTGTTTAGGGAATGGACTACAGCTAGGAGCTCCTTTTCAGTTACAGTGTAGTTTAATTCTGCCTTAGACAGGTTTTTACTGACAAAATATATGGCATAAGGCAGCTTCTCTTCAACTTGCCCTAAGGCTGCTCATATCGCTTTGTTCGAGGCATCTGTGTAAATGTGGAAAGGTAGTGCCCAGTTTGGACCTCTCAAGATTGGGGCAGTTATTAGCTTACCTTTCAAGGCATCCAGAGCCTCTTGACAGTTTTCAGTCCATATGAACTTAGCATCTTTTCCCAAAATACCAAACAATGGAGAGGCTAGCTTGCTAAAATCCTTAATGAATATTCTATAATACCCTGCTAAGCCTAGAAAAATTTGAACATCTCTTACCTTTTGAGGAGGTGGGACCCTTTGGATGATAGCAATCTTGTTGGGATCCACTTGTAATCCTTGCTAAGAAATTTTATGACCTAGCACAGTCCCTTCAATCATCAAGAATTTGCATGTTTCAGGACTGAGGGACAGGTTCATTTCAATACACTTGGCTAAAACTTTTCCAGGTTAGTCAAAGATTCCTGGAAGTTAGAACCATAAGAGGTAAAGTCATCCATATAGATCTCCACTGAATCATGAACCAGTTCAGAAAATATGCTCAGTACTGCTCTCTGGAAAGTGGTGGGAGCATTGCACAACCCAAAAGGAAGGACCCGTTATGCAAAAGTACCCTATGGACAAGTGAGAGTGGTCTTATCCTGGTCTTCTGGGCTGATTTGGATCTGGTTGTACCCGCTAAACCCATCTAGGAAGGCGAAGAACTTCTTCCTTGCCAGGCCATCTAACACTTGATCTATGAAAGGCAAAGGGAAATGGTCCTTCTTGGTGGCCTTGTTCAGTTCCTGATAATCTACATAGATTCTCCACTTCTCGTTTTTCTTTGGCACTATCACCAAAGGAGAAACCCATTCGCTGTCAGAGATGGGGTAGATGAATCCTACATCCAACAACTTCTACAGTTCTTCTTTAACAATGTCCTTAAGGGCTGGATTCATCCTCCTTTGAGGCTGCCTAACTGGTTTACAATCTTCCTTAATGTAAATTTGATGAGTACAGATGGAAGGGTGGACTCCCTTCATCTCCTTATAACTCCAAACAAAAGCATCCAAGTGATTCTTCAATGAGCTACACAGTTCTTTCTCCTGAGATGTGGACAGGGATGAGTTGATCTTCAAAGTGTTTTTTGGGTTAAATTCCACATTCTTGACTCGGTGGGAGGTTGGATCAGCCACACAGAGATCAACTAGAGGATTAGCTTGGGTTTCTTCCACCAGCTCTTCTAAGGGCAACACACTGGGGGGTGGATTCTGGATCAAGTTCTCAATAAGATCATCCTCGGTTTGTGGACCCCCCATGGTAGTTTTTATTGTACACAATGGTGCGGAATAGACTTCATCCTCATCTTCCTCCTCCAACCAGAGGAGTAAATCATGTTCCAGTAGAGGTTAGGCAGAAGAATAGAGGACTAGTTGCTTGGACATATGCCCATTCTTGATTTCCATGTTCCCAGCTCGGCAGTTGATGTAGCCATCTGCAGTAGCCAACCAAGGTCTTCCCAGGATGAGAGGATACCCAGTGAGCTTTTCCTTTGGTTGGAGAACCAGGAAATCAACAGGGTACTCCCAGGAATCAATAGAGACCATGACATCTTCCACAATCCCCTCAGGGGTCACGGTGGAGCGGTCTACTAACTGCAGTACTGTTGAGGTCTTTCTTAGGGAACCCTGAACGTTGA
>APFE030148472.1:0-21621 GCA_000404065.3 Pinus taeda
AGAAGTGTGGGCACTTATTCGAAGATTACAACAAGATTCCAATACGTCTGATACATTTCGCTGGCAAAATGATTCATTATGGTACAAAGATCGCTTATACCTCTGTAGGAATTCCCAGCTAAAACAAAAGATTCTTATGGAATTGCACACTTCTCCCTTAGGAGGGCACTCAAGATTTTTAAAAACTTAACACAGGGTTAAGAAGGAATTTTTTTTGGATGGCCTTAAATAAGAAACAATTAAGACACCAAGTCTATTACAACCTTTATCCATTCCAAGCCAACGTTGGGAGGAGGTTTTCATGGATTTTATCATAGGTTTACCCAAGTCTGAGGGAAAGAGTGTCAACATGGTGGTAGTTGACAGACTTACCATGTATGCACACTTTTGTGCATTATCACATCCATTTAAAACCAGTACAGTTTCTACTGCATTTATGGAAACAATTCGAAAGCTCCATGGAAACCCAAAGATTATTGTAAGTGACAGAAATCCCATTTTCACTAGAAATTTTTTGGACAAAATTATTTTCTTGTCTTGGTACTCAGTTAGCTCATAGCTCATCTTATCATCCTCAATTTGATGGGAAAACTGAGATAGTAAACACATGTTTGGAAGGATATCTTCGTTGCTTTGTATCTGATAAACAGACACAATGGGTCAAATGGTTGCCTCTAGATGAATGGTGGTATAACACTTCCTTCCATACAACAAAAAAATTACCCCATTTATGGCACTTTATGGGTATTAGCCATTATCCATCACATCATATTTAAGAGAAAATTCTAAGGTTCAGGCAGTGGAACATCACATCGAACATCAACAACAAGTCCTCCAACTCTTAAAGGATAACCTCATGTTGGCACAGAATAAAATGAAACAACAGCCAGATCAACATCGCAGTGAAAGAAGTTTTGATGTAGGTGATAGGGTATTCTTAAGGCTACAACCATATAAGAAAATGTCCCTCAAGCAAGCTAAGAAGGATAATAAATTATCACCAAAGTATTATGGTCCGTACAAGGTGTTGCAAAAGATTGGTACTATGGCATACAAATTGGAGCTTCCTGCAGCTTCTCGATTGCACTCAGTTTTCCATGTTACATGTTTAAAGAAGGTTATAGGCGACAAGATCCTAGTTCAAACAATATTGCGAGAACTTGACAAGGAAGGAAAAATTATATTGGAATCGGAAGCAGTCACAGAAACAAGATCTCGACAGCTACGAAATCGATCAATTTCGGAGTATCTTATCAAGTGGAAGAACTTATCTGCAGAAGATTCCACATGGGAGGATGAGAATTTTATACAGAAGTATCCAAAACTACTCAAGCTTTGAGGACAACACTTTTTTTGAAGGAGAGGGGCATGTTGGGTCCCTATAATACTAGTGATTACCCCATTACTATGGTAGTTGTACCCCTTATTAATATTGTTGTGCCCCTATTGCCCCCATATAGTTATTACTGTGCCCCATAGAATCCCTCTATTGTTATTTTTGTGGCTTTATATAATTATTGTTAGGTCGGCTGGGTTATATTGTGACTCCTTAGACTCCTATATATAGAAAGGATGTTTTTTCATTTGAATCATCCAAGAATTGTTCATTTATGTAATGTAAAGGAGGTTTCCCCCTAGAAGAGGCTGAATTTTAAGGTGTCGATCTATCTTTTCTATCTTTTTCTTGAGCTGGTTTCATAACATACTCATGTATTATAAGACTCAGATAAAAGGGAGGGACTTTGCTATCTTCAAGCTGACCTTCTATGGCTGGACCAAAAATTAGTTCAAGATGATAATCCTCAACATTCATCATGTTAGACAAAGGATTGATTTGTAGTATTCTAGATACATGATGTTTATAGTTGCTATTCTTAACAAGCTCAGTCAAAGGAATGGACACTTTCAATTTAGCAGTTTCACTTTATAAATTAAAAGATGAAACTTTTTCTACCTCTTTTCCACCAATGTCCTTCTTATCTGTTTTGTCTTTCATTGCACTATCCCTTTGATGATCGTTTTTCCCATTTGCAGCTGTACTTGTTGATGGTACCTTGCTAGGATTCAGATCAGAAAGCTCTTTTCCTTTCTTCTGAGTTTTTGAGGGATCATTCTTTGATTTCACATCCTTTCTTTTGGTTGGCATTATGACACAGATTTTGCACTATGACAGAGGTTTTGTCCTTGATGGAAACTCACTCAGATGACAAATCATAGTTCAGGCTCATAGAATGAAGAAAGAGAGGTATGCATAGGTTCCTCATTGACCACGCTGCATGTACACACGGGTTCGCAGACCAAAAGATGCATATAGTGTACACATACACTTTTACGGAAGGAAAGGTAAGTACATGTTGGAAAACTTAGTTTTGGTCCATGGTATTGGTCTGAAGTGTTGACCCCAGGTATTTGGTCCAAGGTATTGATTCTAAGTGGTTTTGGACCATGGTATTGAGTAAGGCCTAAAACTATAAAAGGAGGAGAGGATCATTAGGCAAAGGCACTCAAGCATTAAATATCTAATGATGAGCAAGATCTAGAATACACGTCATTGGTTTAGGGTGCACTGCTAGATCTGAATCAAGGATGTAACTGAGCACTTGATGAAGGATAAGTTCTATTAATGTGTCAAGATCTTAAGGCTTGAAGAGAAGTATCTTTGTGTGGTTTTGATCTTTTATCTGAATAACTTGCAGATGTTCTAATCTATAAATATGATGATCTGGGTATAACTGACGTCTAGAATTGTTGTAAAGTTTAAATCATCATTTATAGATCTGTACGCAGGTTCACTTTAGGAAAGGCGCATATGCACACTGGTTCTGCATATCAAAATAGTGTATACACAAGTTCACCTCTAGATAACAGTGTATCGACACAGGTTCAACACATTGAAGTAGCGTATACCTAATAAAATTTGCTTTAGCTACTTCTGTTTGTTGTTGCAGTGTTCTGGGTTCTAGCTTGGGTTCTGGTTACTGTTACTGTATTCTGGTTACATCATTCTGAGAATTGATTGATTGATTTAGTTTTGGTTGGTGCAAAGGATATTGGTTGATGCAGATATAATTTATAGTTTATTGATGTTATTAATGGATCCAGTCTGAAAATTTATGAAACATGGTCCCTATAAGAAAAGAGAAGGTTGTAGCCTTTTGTAGGCCTGCACCTATGTACTACTAAACACAACAGCTAGTACAAGAGCTAGGGGGTTGTAGCTCCCTTCCAGGAGAAGCTGGAGAATGAGAGAACTTGTAGCCTTCTACAAGTTGAAGCCTGCATATTGTTATAAGTCTGCACCAGTACAAAAATTGTAAAAAGATTTTTCTTATTAAAAAGAAGATAAAGATGATTGCAGCAGGTGGTTTTCACCCACATTTGGTTTCCACCTTATATCTTGTGTTCATGTGTGTGATTATTTGTCTTGTTTTTACTGCTCCTGGTTACTATTTATATCGTTATGATGCATAGATTAAAGATCAACATATGAAGAATTAACTAAATTATAAGTTTACAAGGTATATGCTAGTTGACTTACATACAGTTGTGTATACATGGAAGTTTCATTAACTAAAGTAGCGTATATGAATCTAAATATGAAAATGAAATATTATTGAATTTCTAATATTGATTCATTGCCCCTCCCACTCTCAGTATTATTTCCAACAATTCGTATTAGAGCAGGTCCTTCAAAAGAAGCTGGATCGCTTGAAGGAAGATCTATCATCATGAGTAGCTATGAAAGAGAGGGATCCATTACACCACCAATATTTGAAGGTAGCAACTTCATTTAATGGAAGGTAAGAACCACAACCTATCTTCAATATCTTGGAATTCATGTTTGGGAAATCGTGGAAGGAGGATATACATTTGCATCAGTAATTCTTATAGATATGACAGGTAAAAAGCAATATGAAACCAATTCCAAGGCTATCAATACATTATTGGAGAGTCTATCACAATCAACATTTCTCAATGCTATGCAGATCAAAACCTCCAAAGAAATATGTGACAAGGTTTTTCTAAGTTGTGAAGGAGACAATCAAGTAAAACGTGCAAAACTACAATCTCTCAGAATTCAATATGAAACTCTTAAAATGCACAATGATGAAAGTATAGCTAATTACTTCATATGTATAGATGAGATTGTTAATTGCATGAAAAACTTGGGTGAAGAGATAAAAGAAGTTACTTTAGTTGAAAAGGTTTTAAGATCCTTCTCTACTAAGTTTGAATCAAAAGTTTCTGCCATAGAGGAAAAGCATGATCTTTAGAGTATTACTATGACACAGTTGCACGGAATCTTAATTGCTTTCGAAATGAGAAAAGGACGTCCATCAAATATGAGAGAAACCACATTTAAAGCTTCAGGAAGAGAAGAGCTCAATGAATCAAGACATATTTCAGAAGGAGAGGAAGAAGCATACTTTGTCAAGAACCTTCAACGGGGTTCTGGAAGATTCAGAGGTAAACTACCTTTCAAATGTTTTGCTTGTGGAAGAGTCAGCCATTATGTGGCCAAATGTCTTCATAATGAAAATCTTGACAAACTAAAATGGAATAGAAAATAGAATATAAGTAAGAAGAGCTACTATACTCATGAAGATAGCGATGGTTTATCAAACAGTGATGAAGATTAAAATAGTAACGACTATAGACTTCTTATGGCTTTTGAAGATGATTTCTTGGATTCCTTAGATGAAGATGACCTTTATGAATAAATATCTAATCTCAAAATCTGTTTAGAAGAGAAGAATATGATTATAGATACTCTGACATTCCAACTTGCTGAAAGAGAAAAACACAATGAAAAACTAGAATGTGAAATTGTGGGTCTAAGAAAATATATTGAGAAAACAAAAGCTCTCAATCTCAGATTTGCTAAAGGATCAGAAACTTTAGATGAAATTCTCAAAGTGTAGCGCTTTCCTCTGATAAAGATAGGTCTTGGATATACTGAAGAAGCATCTCAAGCACAGAAGTCGTCAACCTCCGCTATCTTGATGCAGCAAAGAGAAGTGAACAGTTTGGCAATCGTTAGCAAAGGCATAAAGCAAATCACCAAGTAAATCAGGTTCAATCTACTTCAAGGATGAACAGAAGCTACAACCGACCTTAGGTAAATCATACTCAATCTGTTTCAAGAATAAATCACCTGGTCAGTAGATTTGATAATCACAGGAACTTCTTTAATGGCCAATGTTTTTCATGTCATAAATTTGGACACAAAGCTGCTCAATGTGTTGCTTACAAGACCATCATGACTAGAGAAGCACAAAACCAAAGGAATGTGACTGGGATCATGAAAAGGACCTACAATAACTTTTATCCACTTGAAAATGAAATAGAATGCTTTATCTATAACAACTTCAATCATGAAGATTCTAAATGCAAGAGTAAATTTCGACAAACATCTCAGAAGGAGCAAACTTCATTGGGTCCAAAAAAATGGAGAAAGAAAGAACCACAAATAGAAAGATGTGGTATAGCCTTGTATGCAAGAGGACAAGAAAATCAATGGGACATCGATAGTGGATGCTTGAAACACATGACAAGTGATAAGGAAAAACTTCAGTCATATAATGCCTTAGAAAAGGAAAAGAATGCCTCATTTGGAAATGACACTCTTGCTGTCATAACCTATTGAGTGTTAGTCAAATGTGTGATCAAGGAAATGAAGTAGTATTTCAATCAAATGCATGTGTTGTTCATGAGCTTGATACAGAAGAAACCGTGATCAAAGCCATGAGAACTCCAAATAATCTATACATACTCAAGGGAGGACAATAATAGTGCTATATAAGCAAAAATGATGAACATTGGCTATGGCATAGAAGATTAGGGCATCTAAGCTTCCCTCAAATAAGGAAAGCATGCAAATTCTAGGTTGTTCGTGATCTTCCTGATATCAGCATTCTGGAAAATACAATATGCAAATCATGTCAATTTGGTAAGCAAATCAAAGCACATTTCCCAGAGAAGGAAGGATTAGCTAGTAAGCCTCCTGAACTTTTTCATACTAATTTATGTGGTCCATCAAGAAAAAAGTCACCTCATGGAGAAGAATACTTTATATTGTTCATTGATGATTTTTCTAGAATGTGTTGGATAGGACTTATAAAGCATAAATATGAAGCATTTGAAAATTTCAAGGCCTTCAAAGCTTTGGCAGAAAATGAATGAGATCGCAAAATCAAATGCCTCAGATCTGATCAAGTAGGGGAATTTACCTCAGATGAATTCTTCGACTTTTGTGAAGAACATGGAATAAAAAGAGAATTCTCCACCACAAGGACAACTCAGCAAAATGGAGTGGTAGAAAGGATGAACATAACTGTTTAACAAATGGCTTGTGCCATGCTAGATGAGTCTGGAACTCTTGCAACCTTTTGGGGTGAAGCTGCATTTGTTGCCGTCACTATTCTCAAAAAAACAAATGTTTGGGTAAACAACACCCGAACTTCACATGAGCTTTGGCATGGTAAGACTCCTACTGTAAAATACTTCAAATTTTTTGGAAGCAAATGTTACATCAAAGCACTGATGAAAAACTTGGCAAATTTGAACCCAGAGTAGATGAAGGCATTCTCTTTTGTTACTCTTCCCAAAGTAAAGGATATAAGTGTTACAATAAAAGACTTGGGAAAATGATTGAAAGTATTGATGTTGTGGTTGATGAAGCAAGCAAAAATACAAAGCAGGTAAAAACCAAAGATTGTGGAGAAGATGAGGATTATCCTTCCAAATCAAATCAAACTATTTCTAAAGAAGAAGAAACCATTGAATCACCAGAAGAATAGATAATGGCAGAAGAAAAGACTCCATCCAGGTATGTTCAGAAAAATCATCCAGAGACTCAAATTTTGGGACAGAAAGGAGCAGGTGTGCAGACAAGAAGAACTATTATAGAAGATTCAATCATCTAGCATTGCTTTCCTCGATTGAACCTCAAAATGTAAATGAAGCATGTAAAGATGAAGGTTGGGTCAAGGCCATGAATGAAGAACTTGAGAAAATTGAAAAGAATAATACTTGGGAATTAGTTCCTAGACCTCATGATAATAATATCATAGGAACCAAATGGATATTCAAAAAAAAGCTGAATGAAAATGGTGAAGTTATCAGAAACAAGGCCAGACTTGTTTGTAAACGATATGCTCAACAAGAATGTATAGATTTTGTAGAAACTTTTGCACCTGTTGCTAGACTTGAAGCCATAAGAATGTTCCTTGCTCTTTCTAGCTTTCAGAAATTCAAAGCATACCAAATGGATCTAAAATCTGCCTTTCTTAATGGAGACTTAGAAGAACAAGTATATATTAAACAACCAGATGGATTCATCCTTGGAAATGATCGAAAACTTGTATGTCGACTTAGAAAGGCTCTCTATGATCTAAAACAAGCTCCAAGGGCATAGTATTACAATATTGACAAATACCTCCATCAACAAGGTTTCTCAAAAGGATCAGCTGATAGCAATCTATATACAATGATTAATAATGATAAATTTCTAATACTTGTTGTGTAAGTTGATAATATCATTTTTGGTAGCAATGAAGAAGCAATGAGTCAAAACGTTTCTTTGGTAATGCAACAAGAATTTGAAATGTCCCTGCTTGGTGAGCTCACATATTTCCTTGGTCTACAAGTTCAACAAAATAAAGATGGTATTTTTCTATCACAAACGAAGTATCTCAAGCAAATCTTGAAAAAATACGGCATGGAGGATTCTAAACCAGTATGTACCCCCATGGTAATAGGATGTAGTCTTAGCTCAAATGATGAATTAGCAGCAATACATCAACCAATGTACAGATCCATGACTGGCAGTTTTCTTTATCTAATAGGTACCCGACCAGACATCATGCATGTAGTGGGAATAGTTGGAAAATTCCAAGCAAATCCAAAGGAATCGCACCTTTAGACAGTCAAAAGGATTTTCAGATATCTTAAAGGAACATATAACTTTGGTTTATGGTATCCTAGCGATACAGATCTTACACTTCATATATATACAGATGCAGATTGGGCAGGAAGCATTAATGACAGAAAAAGTACCAGTGGTGGTGCATTTTATATGGGTTCTAGATTAGTGTCTTGGTTTAGCAAGAAACAAAGTTCAATTGCATTATCTACAGCTGAAGCAGAATATGTGGTTGTTGCATCATGTTGCACACAACTCCTTTGGATGATGCAAACGTTGCAAGACATTCAGATCACATGTACTCCACCCATCTCAGTTCTATGTGATAATACAAGTGCAATCATTATTTCAAAGAATCCAGTCATGCATTCCAAGACCAAGCACATAACCATCAAATATCATTTTCTACGTGAACGAGTGCTCGAACAAAATGTCAAATTGGAGTATGTTCCCTCCAAAGAACAGGTTGTTGATATATTCACCAAACCGCTGCCTAGAGAGACATTTAAATATCTCGGACAGAAGTTGGGAGTAGTTGATGCATCATCTTGCTATTGAAATTTATATATTTCAAAGAAAAGTGGTTATACATGAGTTTCATGAAGCGTTTCCACATACATACATAGGTTGTTGTGGATACAGTCATGTATATGTTGGTTTGAAGAAAAAAAGTGGGCTAGACTCAGGATGAAAAGAGTCTGATATGGGTCTGACAGTGATTGTATGGCATAGGTTCAGAGGGAGCATATACTTCTAATAATTCATTTTTGACATTATATTAGAAGATCTTGCTACAAATTCACAGTTGTTTTTTATTCACATAGAAGAGGTTCAGGGGGAGATCATGGTTGCTGGTCTAGATGGTGATCGACAGATGCTGCTAATGATAGTTGATGATAAATATCATAGTCTTGTTTCAAATATTTGGTCTCTATGTCATGTATACCTTCTAATTTCAAAGTCATGAAATGACCTATTTTGTTTCCCCACTATGCATGGGATGGATGATGTAATACTCTTTCTTTGAAATGTATAATCATTTTGTATATATCCACTTGGTTGTGTGGATGAGTTAGACTTAGTATATCCCCACTTGGTTGGGAGATGGATGCATGTATGATTCATTGGTGACAGGAAGATCATTTATGATGTATGTATAGAGTCGTACTTTTGCAGACCTTGCTTATATTGAGGGGGAGCATGGACTCGAGCATGGAGCTCAATCAACACACTTCAGCATATCAGATAATTCAGCATGTACTCAGGGGGAGAATAACCCTTCACCCTTGATGACAAAGGGGGAGAGTGACTTGGGGTTTCCATCAAGTCCAAAGGGGGAGATTGTTGGCATTATGACATAGATTTGGCACTATGACACAGGTGTTGTCCTTGATGGCAACTCACTCAGTTGACAGATCATAGTTCAGGCTCAGGGAATGAAGAAAGAGAGGTATACGCAGGTTCCCCATTGACCAAGCCACGTGTACACATGAGTTTGCAGACCAAAATATGCATATAGCATACACACACAATTTCCTAAGGTTGTGCACAACTATTTCACGCTCCTCGGTACCTCCTGTTAGTGTCAGTATTTGCATGCTTCCATCAGGGATCAAATTTTCTCTTTAAATTTTCATTTTAGGGGTCTCATACTGAAATTTTTGCATCATTTCATTAGCTCATGTTAACTTGATCCACTGATGGTTGTCTTCTCCTTAAAAAACCCAATTTCTCCCTCATAAATTACACTTGCTGACCCATCTCTAGGTTGTATTCAGTCATAGTTTCAGAGTCAAATGCAATCATGTTTCCATTAGGTCTTAGGGTTAATTTCCAAGGTCAAAGGAATCATTTAAAAGTTTAGATAAAAGGCAAAAAGGGTATGAAGATGATAAATAAATCAAGAGTGATTGATAGTAAGTCATTTTCACTATACAATTATCTCTCCAACTAATGTAATTTTCACCTCAAAAACATGTTTTTGAGGTGAAAACATATTATTTTAGGTTAATTTATATTTTTATGTAATTTGAGTCACTTTATGTAATAAATTATCCTAACTACATCAATGCATCTCTCCTTGCTACAAGACAATGAACCACTGCAAAAAATCAGTTCCAATTGAGCATCATCCACCTGAAAAGGAACAATGAAGGAAAGCCATTAAAACAAAGATTTGGAAAAGGTCCAAAACATTAAAATGTGTGTTTTTCTAATGAAAAATTAAAATTTGCTCCTATATAAGATGTCACATTTCATTTTCAATCTTATCATTCTTATTTGGCAAAGAAGGAGACAAAAAGTGAAGAAGAGAGGAGAAGTTGAGCAATTTTTGGGCCAAGGAGAAGTGGTGTTGCACCTAGGGAGATTAGTGTTGCACACCTAGGCAGTTGGAGGTGGCGCTACGCGTTCAAGCCAGAGCGCTATCTGTAGAGACTGAGTGCTGCATGTAGGCTAGTTTTTTCTAAGCCAGAAAGGGCCAGATGACCTCCTGCCACCGAAAAAACATTACATTTTTCCTTCCTTCCCCTCAAACAAGTAAGTATTGTTCCTTGACTTCATCATTGGTTTGCAATTAATGCATTTGAAGATAATTTTCCATAATGTAAAACCATAGACTCTCCCCTAGTTATGCCTAGAAACCCTAAACCCCTCTCCCATATCACTCCATAACAATCCACATCCCTTTGTCCTTCATCGCAAAAGTAATACCTAAAAAACCCAAGCCCCTCTCCCTCATTTTCATGATTCATACCCTCCCACTCATTTTCATGTTTACCTAGCCCACCAAATACGTCACAAGATCACCCCCCCTACCCTTATTCCTAATCACTCTTACTCACCCCCTCCATCCCTTTTCTGAGTGAACAACCTCAAAATTTGTGAACATGGATAGAGGAGACAAAGGCTATGAGGAGGAGGAAACCACTAGCAGTGACAGTTCAATAGGTAGACCTAGGCATCAGAGAAAACCACATAAGGGAGGAAAAATTATCAGGTAAGAGCCATCAAATCTTAGAGAGTTGCAAGCCTCTCATTTGGTTGTCACTTGCTTCAGGCATCTAGGTTTCTATGAGTTCTGTGAGTAGGTGTAGAGAGTTCAACACCATCCTAAGATCACCGGGCTTTTCGTCACCAATATTTGTGACAACAAGGTGACTATTATTGGGGTGACATTCACAGTTTCATCCTCCATCATTGCGGATACAACCAAGATTCCAAATGTGGGAGAGAAATGGTACAAGGCACAGGACCTAGATGAACACTATTATGAGCCTTACATCAAACATAGGTACAGAAATGAAGCAAAAAGGCTTTTTCCTTTCAGGTTCCTTGAAGACAAGTATGCCCCCATGATGAAAATCATCATGAAATATTTTACTTGTGAGGGAAGATTTTCCATATTGTACACCTATCACATCAGGCTTCTCATGCATTTTACCATGGTGAGTATGTTAAACCTCCCTTATTTCATGTTCAGGAATATTGAGAAGATGGCCTACTTTGTACAGAAAAATCCATATCCTCAGCAGATGAGTAGTCTCTACCACTATTCCTTGATAGAGATGATTGTGCTTCATCATCTTAATCTCCTCAACATCTCCTGGGAGACATTTATTGCTCATGACATCTTTATGGGTCCTCAAATTCCTCCACCATTTTCTCAAGAATCAGGAGGACCTTCTGGAAGTGATCAGGTGAAGCAAGATGAGAAGGCCAAGGAAACTAGAACCATTGAGGTGCTTGAGACGTACAAGACATACCAGAGGGGCACAATAAATTTTTTTGCAGCTGATAGGCAAGTGTTTTCTCCACTTGGTGTGGAAGGGACATTGCCTTCTTCATGAACTCATAGGCAAGTGCTTGCTCCACAGGATGTGGAAGGGGTTTTTCATTCTTCATTAACATGATAGGAACAGGTGCAACAACTGCACAGAGGGAAAGAGAAGATGTAGGTGGAAGATCTTGATGATGAAGAGGAAAGAGACCTCGACTTGATGGACCATGATGAGCCAGAATAACATTATATGCACCATGGCATAGAGACAATTAACTTAGAGGCTCAGGATGAAGCAACAATAGAAAACATCATCATATAGGAGAAATAGGCTCAAATCTAAGCATTGATGGACAATTTGGAGAGAGCCAAGTATGTCATCACATATTTAGAACAAGGGAACAATCAGTTGAGTAATAAATAGGTTGTCATGGAGATGGAACTTCTCAAGACAAAAAGACAAAGTGACATGGTTAAATTGGCAGGGCAAGAGGAAGAAGCAACAGTCACTTTGACATCAATTGAGAAGGAAATTGAGGTTGATAAAGAAATTTGGATTGAAAGAGTTAATTTTCACTTAGAAAAGCTACTACAAAGGTCCAATACAGACAACCAGATCATTTGGCACATGGCCTACCACTACAAGACCCAGAACAAAATTTGCAATATAAGGGTCAAATAGATGAAAGCAAGGCTAATACGGGCTCTAAAAGGCAAAAAAGAGGAGGATAGGCTTAGGTTGCTTGCTGGAGATTCCTTCGCTAATCAGGATGCTTGGTGTTGGTCCTGCTCACCAATTTTGACCAAGTTTGGTGGAGTTTTTGTTTTTAGCATATTTTGAAA
The DNA here is from genome assembly GCA_000404065.3 of Pinus taeda. Taxonomy (NCBI): domain Eukaryota; kingdom Viridiplantae; phylum Streptophyta; class Pinopsida; order Pinales; family Pinaceae; genus Pinus; species Pinus taeda. The sequence continues at coordinate 12,546 of APFE030148472.1, forward strand.
ATCTTAAACAGAGAAAATCTGGCTCTACGCGCAGCACCACTGGCACTGCGTTTTTCCTAGGGGCACCCATTGGGAAAATGGCTTGCATTTTTGGATTCATAGCGATGAGTACATGCACCCTATGCATTTGATAAGTTTTTGGCGTAGAATTGGTCTACCAAAAAGTCAAATAACACCCAAAACATGACCTTTCTACCACTTTTTGGACACACAACAACAGTCTTGGGGGAATCAACTTTTGAGGGGTGAAATGAGCTTGAACTGAAGGAATTCCATATGTTTTGGAAAGTAGACTTGAAGATATTCCTAATGAGATATCATGAGTTCAATTTGGATGCCTGGAAGGCCTCCAAAAGGGACCTGAAAGCGGCATTGCGCGTAGGGCAAATTTCTTATAGGATTGCGATTTCACTGTGTTTTCACTGTGATCTTGGATTTTCTCTCATGGAGGATGTTTTAATAATGTAAATGATGACTTAGCTTTTAAAAATGAGGTATAATTAGTAGTAGAGGGTAGATTCATTATATTAGAAGTCATTTTGAGCACAAATGAATCAGTTTCCTCAATTTTAGAGGCAAGTTGTTAGGATGCCTAGATTCCAGTTTCATGTTTAGTGTTGGTTACATTAGCTCCCCATCTTAGGTATTTGGCCCCTGAGAATGGGAGGAGGCTGAAACAATTCCTATACCTTCTTCTTCTTTCTCATTGTAAAGGGTTGGACTCAGCTGGATGCTTAGGTTTTGAAAAGACATCAGTTTGTATCAGTTTAGCGAGAGATTAATCAGAAATTGCAGCTATTTCTTTGGGATCCATGTGGTATGGTGTTTAGTTCAGCTTCCTCTCTTGTGATCATATTTTTAAATGTTTTGTGTACTTCATTAATCATTTCATTACTTCTAAGTGGATGTTTTCAAGTTGATAGGCAAAATCCATAACATTAATGCTCTGCTTTGGGAAAATATTCACAGTTTATGTTTTCTATAGTTTATGAAGGATCCATGATGATCACATGCTCTTCCTAGCTTCTCATCAGTCTTGAATCACCTCACCCATCAAACCCTAGAGTTATAAACTTCATACCTACCTAGCCCAATTGAACACCCTGCAATTCTGACCTAATTTCCTATCCCTAACTGCCTAGCTCCTTCTAATCCAGCAAAACCCTTTCAAAAATAAAATCAAACCTTATGCTACTATACCTAGCTTAATATCATTTTCTTGATCTAGTCATATTGGTTGAGATGCTTATGGAGAGAGCCCTCTCCTGGCCTAGTAGGGATAACTACTTGTCTAAGAATGGTTTGTGGTTACCCTAGCATTGCCTTGCTTTAGCCTGAGGTTCAATCCAGGTGATAACATAGTTGCGACAATACTGGGGAATGAAAGATTAATCACCCTTGTAATATCTTTCATCTGAATTCTTAAGCTTGTGGATGATGAGTTTTGGAATTTACTAGGTTGAATTGGAAAGTTGTAAAGCAATATATAAAATTTCAAAATTAAGCATATTGGCTTCTCGAAAGTACACCAGATACAATCCAGATCTGAATCCTCCAACCATTGTCAGCGATCGTCATAAAATTGGGCGGAAATCTAAGAAAGCTATAGAGAAATTCAGTGTAGTAGAAGAGCAATCAAGTGAAGTTTTCATTCCTTGTGTTCATTCACTCCCGGAAAGGTTAGACACTCTGCAAGATATTGATATTGATGTTCATTTTGAGCAAAGTCTATTTCACAACAAATCCTTGAGTTGGATTGATCAAATAGTTGTTGATTCCTCTATATGTCCTGACAACCCCGTTGAAGACTTGTTTACGCAAAGTAAATCAGGGTCACATATTATTCATTCTCTCGATCATTTGCAGAACCTTTCTTCAAACATAGACACTTGGGTGAAAAATACGCCATCTTTTAATTTTTGAAACAGCTCCTTTACATCTACTACAACTCAAACAATCCCTTACCCACTACTTTCATCTTTACAGATTGTTCACACTACTCAAGTTGTCTTTAATCCCCATTTGAATATATCGAGTACCCTAATCCTTTCTTTAAATCCACCACCTTCACTACCTCTAGTTATGGCTGTCCAACATGCACCCCTTGTTTTACCTCAAAATCTTGGTGCCATGCCTGCCAATTATCAAACCAAAATACCTTTCTTTGATGCCACCCAAACCATTACAGCTTAATAACACGTAGATAAAATGAATGATTTCTTTAACCTCCATCAAGTTGAAATTTAATATGTGACGATGAGTTTGTTTATACAAATTTTTTGAGGTGGAGCTTGGAAATGGTTCAGAGCCCTACCGGCAGCTTCTATCACTACTTTACCAATCCACCATAAGCATTCCTGGATCGATGGGAGGTGAAGAAGAATCCCCTTCAGATTTTGTCCGAGTATGAGAACATGAAAAGAAATTTTGGTGAGAGTGTGAAAGACTATTTTGTAAGGTTTAATGTAGTATACAATGCTATTCCTAGAAACATTAAACCACCAGATGGGTTGGCTTTTCTTAAGTTTCCAGACGGATTCAATATTAATATGGCATATCAGTTGTAGGAACGTGATCCTACAACACTATAAGACATGAAAAATAATGTTGTGAGTGTAGAAGCAAACTTGCTGGCCAAAAGAGCAAGAATGAGATCTGAGAAAACAGTGACTGTGAAAGAAGAAGCGTCTACTTCAGATGTAAAATTGGATACACTGATTTGAAAAATGGAGAAGATGGTTGACTAGTTATCCATCACAGATAGACTTGAACCTCAGATCTGGATTCCAAATTTTAGAGGCTAGTAGCAGCACCAATTCTGAATCAAGCAGAGATAACTAAAAGCGCCAGAGCAACTACCACAACAACAATAGGAGATCAGAACTCCCTTACAACAGAATTATGTTCAAGGAATGGAAGAGGAAGATGAGGAAGACTCGGTAATTGAAACAAATCAATTTTTCACTGCTAATGGTATGGCCATATCTATGACCGAAGATGAAGACTATGCAGAATGTTAGGGTCCCACCCTAACCCCCTTATATATGTAATGGGACCACGTCATAGTCAAGAGTCAATAAAGCCCATATTACTAATTGTAAGTGGTTAATCCGCAATTAATAACGAAACCACAGTTAGTTGCAAATGGGCCGTAGTATTAGATAGATGGTATTAGTAATACCGCGGTATTGGCCTATGGTATTGCATGTATGAGTCATATATAAAGCATAGAAACTCCCTGCGAGGAGTATCGTGTCTTATTTTGTAATCGAGCTCTGCTCTATTGGAGGTTGCCCCTCGAAGAGGCAAGTGAACATTACTCTCTGAATAATAAAATCATTGCTATTCTATGTTCTAGGTATCTTTTCTTTGCATATTCTATGTTCTGGGTCTCTTTTCTTCGCATATTCTGTATTTAGGTATCATTTGCAGGTTAAGAGCATAACAAGTGGTATCAGAGAACTTTCCAGGGCCGGTGGGATCTCCATTTCGTAGCAAAAAATTTTTTGGCTCGAGATGTGTTCCGGCGTCTTTAAACCACGGGATCTGTCATTGAGCCCATAAATATGCGGATTTGGGGAGGCATGCACGCAGGAAATAAAGAGGTGGTCACGTCTGTTGGACTCCCTTGTAACCCCTGTGGGTACCCATTCGAGTAGTAGCGCATTAGACAGAACCGCGCACAGACTGTCTTCCACGTACCCTCTGGGTATATCGGAAGCCCCATAGGCTCCCTAAAAACCTCGCCATAGATAAGCCGTCGGCCGTCTTGCCGCTACAGTACACTGAGAACAGCACTCGGAGAGATTACTCGCCCGTACGATAGGGTAGTCGGGTGGTATGGCTAAGGGTACGGTCGACCCTCCTTAGTTAGAGCCATGAAACATTGGGCTGAGTACTACTGCCAGAACCTTATGTATATTGCGATCTGTAGCACCTGACACTCCTCAAGACCCTAGTTCCCTTTTCCAATCATCATCTCTTCCAGATCCGCTTGAGCAAAGGAGTGCAGTAGCAGCAGACATCGGTCCCAATCAGCCATTTCGATCTATTAGATTCATCAGATCTGCAAAAGTAGTCAGTTCAGCCGTCCAGCGCTATCCGATCCGCCATTTAGATCTCTCAGATCCACCAGACCAGCGTCGTTGTGAAGGGTTCCTATACCAGGGTATAATTGTCGCAGGACTTTTGGTCGCATTGACATTTTGAGGATTTGGCGACTGCAGTATTGATCAAGGAGTAAAACTCCGTTAGGAGTTTCAAAAAAAAAAAAAGAAGAAATAAAAGAGTCTGAGATCTTTCGTGGCGCTTATTGGTGATCTAGCCCATTAAAATAACGATGACGAGCTGAGCATGGTGGTACCATTCAATTAATTGTGAAAATTTTTTGGCGGTCCTAATTTTTCATCAGGTCGGTGTATGGTAGCAACTAGAGCTCAAGTGATGGCCAATGAAAGGATGGAGAAACTTGAAGAAAATGTGAAGGAAATCCAAACTCAACTTCGCGGACTAGGTCTGGAGGAAATCCAAACTCAGCTTCGCAGACTAAGTCTCCAGATACAGGAATTTATGTCAAAGGGCAAGGAGCAAGCCCACGAGGAGGGGTATAATGGCCATGAATACGGTGAATCTAGCCACTCTCCTCACGTCTGGCACACTCATCCACCACCCAGTCAGCGACCTCCCAAGTTGGATATGCATAAATTTGACGGTTCTCACATGTCCACATGGCTAGCATGAATGGAGCAGTATTTCGAATTGAATCATATCCTAGATGATGGGACTAAGCTTATGTTGGGGAGCATGTACTTTGACAATGAACGGTGGCAATGGTGGGAATGGCATCAGCGTTGCAATGGATCTTTTAGGACTTGGACCCAATTTACCAAAGCTCTTCGAGATCGCTTTGAACAGGAAGACTCTTATTTGGGTCATCTCACTAAGCTCCGACAGACGGGTACAGTGGATGAATATATTACCACTTTTGAAGGCTTAGCTTTCCGCACTACGGGTCTCACAGGTGAGTTATACATGGAATGTTTTATCAACGGTCTTAAAGAAGCCATCAAAGCTCAAGTTCTACTTCACCACCCTCCCACGTGGATGGAGGCTTTCTAGGTAGCTCGTAAGGTGGAACGTGCATTAGCAGCCCAATACAGTCGCCCAAATTTCCCCGCTAAAGGTCGTCCCCCACAGGCTCACAACACGACTCAAACACTTAAGGTCCAAAAGGTGTCCCCTGTGGAAATGGCCGAAAGAAGGAAGCAAGGACTATGTTACTACTGTGATGAAAAATACTCCCCAGGTCATAAATGTAAGGAGCCCAAATTCTTTCAAATAGATGCCACTGACTACAGCTCAATAGAGGAAGATCCACCACTCAAGGAACATGAGCCACTAGAGGACGACAACCAACAGGACAATGTCTCTGACGAACCAGTTATTTCGTTGCATGCCTTGGCACGGATTTCTTCCCCTCAAACGCTCAAAATCAGAGGGTTTATTTAACATCGCCCAGTAGTAGTCTTGATTGATAGTGGAAGTACACATAATTTCATCCATCAAAAAGTCACAGAAACAGTGCATTGCTTTGTACGAGCAGTTTCTAACTTCCAAGTTCAAATTGCAGATGGAGGCACAATGAAATGTGAAGGCCATTGTGAAAATGTCAAACTTCAAATGGGGGATTTTCAGTTGAAAACCCACATGTTTGCCATACACATGGGCCGTTGTGACATTGTCCTCGGCGCTGAATGGCTCTGCACTCTTGGTCCAATCACAATGGATTTCCAGGAGTTGTATATGAGTTTTAAGCAGAACAACCACACACATACCCTCCGTGGACTCCAGGCGGGAGCCCCCTCTATCATCATCTCGCATAGGATGGAAAAATTATTAAAAAATGGCAATCATCGAGTTGTAGCTCAATTTAATGCCATCTAGGTAGTCGAAACCAAGCCGTCGCCAGTTCATCCTGAGATGCAACAGATTTTAAATAACCATCTGCCGGTCTTTGACAAGCCTCAAGGGCTTCCACCCTCGCGAGGGGAACATGATCATAGCATCACCTTGGTTCCAGGGGCCCAGCCCCCAAATGTGTACCCATACAGATATATGTTCACCCAAAAGAACGAAATAGAAAAAATCATCAAGGAACTTTTGGAATCAGGGGTCATTCATCCCAGCATCAGTCCTTATTCATCCCCAGTGGTCATGGTGCTCAAAAAAGATGGGGAGTGGCGGATGTGTCCTGACTTCAGGGCCCTCAATAAGCTGACAGTCAAAGATAAATTTCCCATCCCGGTGATTGATGATTTGCTGGATGAACTCAATGGGGCTCAATTTTTCACGAAGCTGGATCTTCGCTCAAGCTACCACCAGATTCGCATGAAGGAATTCGACATCCCCAAGACTGCTTTCAGAACTGATGAAGGCCACTATGAATTCCTGGTCATGCCATTTGGCCTTTGTAATGCCCCCTCTACTTTTCAGAGCCTTATGAACCACATTCTCAAGCCATATCTCAGGAAATTTGTCCTTGTCTTCTTCGATGACATCCTCATCTATAGTTGCACTTGGGGCGCACATCTTCAGCATGTAGATCTACTCTTGCAACTGCTCCGCAAGCTAAATTATTTGTCAAGATGTCCAAGTGTTCATTTGGCAGGGCAGAGGTAGAGTATTTGGGCCACATTGTGGGGCGTGAAGGTGTCAAGGTGGACCCAAAAAAGATCCAAGCAATGCAGGAATGGCCTCAACCTAAGACCTTGAAGAGCTTGCGAGGATTTTTGGGTCTCACAGGCTATTATCGTAAATTTGTCCACAACTATGGTCGCATAGCGAAGCCCCTCACCCAACTCCTAAAGGAAAATTCATTCTTCTGGAATGAGGAAGCACAACAGGCCTTTACAGCTCTAAAAAATGCCATGTGTTCCACTCCAGTTTTCGCACTACCTGACTTCACCAAATCTTTCATCATTGAATGTGACACTTCGGGGACAGGTATTGGGGTAGTTTTAATGCAGGAAGGGCGACCGTTGGCCTTCACAAGCTAGCAACTCAGTGGGAAGAATCAGGGCCAATCTACATACGAGAAGGAAATGATGGCCATCTTACATGCAGTTGACACCTGGCGACCTTACTTATTGGGGCAACATTTCCAAATCCGCACAGATCATCACAGTCTTAAATATTTTTTGGAGCAACGCCTATCCTCCCCACAACAAAATAAATGGCAAGCCAAAATGATGGGATATGATTATGAGATCATTTACAAGAAAGGGAAAGACAATAGTGTAGCAGATGCATTATCTCGCCAATTTGAGGAGGAAAGTACCCTGCTAGCTATTTCCCTCCCCATTCTAGAATGGATTGAAGAAGCTCGCAGATAATGGTTTTCACACCCAGGGCTCTCCCAACTCATTTCTCAATTGCAGGCACCGATCCAAATTCCACCAAGGGCTACTCGTGGCAGGATGATATTCTTCGCTACAAGGACAGAGTCGTAATATCACCAACATCCACCTTCAAAAGTCGTATTTTGGCAGAGATGCACTCATCTCCCATTGCAGGACATTCGGGCTTTCAGAAGACGTATGCTCGCACCAGAAGATCATTTTTTTGGACAGGCATGAAAAGGACATCCTTACCTTCGTAACCGAATGCGAGGTCTGTCAACGCCACAAAGGGGAAACAGTCAACACACCAGGCACCTTACAACCATTGCCCATTCCGGCATCCATTTGGACAGAAGTTTCTATGGATTTCATTACAGGTCTTCCAAAGTCAGGGAACAAGTCAGTCATCATGGTGGTTGTGGAACGATTGTCGAAGTATGCTCATTTCTGTGCTCTTCCCCACCCGTTTACACCCACCTTGGTTGCTCAAACTTTCATGGATCATATCTTTGCATGGCATGCCCATTTTTATTGTGTCCGACCGCGACCCGATCTTCACCACCAATTTTTGGCAGGAACTCTTCAGAATACAAGGCACTCAACTAAAACTCAGTACTTCTTACCATCCGCAAACATATGGTCAAACTGAAGCAGTCAACAAATGTCTAGAAACCTACCTTAGGTTTTTTACTTCAGAAAAACAACACCTTTGGGTACAGTGGCTACCTCTGGCAAAATGGTGGTATAACACGAACTATCATGCCACCACCAAAATGACTCCCTATGAAGCAGTACATGGTCAACTTCCACCTTCACCTACTTCATATCTCAAGGGATGCTCAAAAGTCCAAGCAGTGGATCAACTCCTACAACACCGTGCAACTATGCTCACCCATCTTCAAGAGAATCTTCATCAAGCTCAGAACCGCATGAAGCAACAGGTAGACCAGCATTGCTCAGAGTGCCAATTTCAAGAAGGGGATCAGGTCTTTTTACGGCTCCAACCATATAAGCAAACATCACTCAAAGACAAGGGATGTCAGAACCTCTCCCAATTCTATGGACCATATCAAGTACTTCAACGCATTGGAGAAGTGGCCTACAAGTTGGCTTTGCCACCTACTACAAAAATCCATCCAGTTTTTCATGTCTCATGCCTCAAGAAAGTGATTGGGAACAATTTCCGAATTCAGACTAGTCTACCGGAATTGGACAAAGAAGGATCCATCTGGCTTCAACCGGAACAAGTCCTCGACACACGAGTCAAGCAACTGCGCGGTCGCATGATTAAGGAAGTCCTAGTCAAATGGAAAGACACCTCTCCAGAAGATGCAACTTGGGAGCCAGACACTATTCTGCAGCAGTTTCTGCAGCTTCAGCCTTGAGGACAAGGTTAGTCTTAAGGGGGTGGGCATGTTAGGGTCCCACCCTAACCCCCTTATCTATGTAATGGGACCACGTCTTAGTCAAGAGTCAATAAAGCCCATATTAATAATTGTAAGTGGTTAATCCGCAATTAATAACGGAACCACAGTTAGTTGCAAATGGGCCGTAGTATTAGATAGATGGTATTAGTAATACGCGGTATTGGCCTGTGGTATTGCACGTAGGAGTCATATATAAAGGATAGAAACTCCCTGAGAGGGGCATCGTGTCTTATTTTGTAATCGAGCTCTGCT
>APFE030148477.1:0-38408 GCA_000404065.3 Pinus taeda
ACCGACTCGACCGAGTTGGTCCGAGTCATGCCCTCACCGGGTCGACTTGGCCTTCGAACTAGTTCGGTCCCCAAAAAGCAAGTTTAAAAAAAAATAATGTTTTTTCCTTTTTTCGGGCCACTGTCATCGAGCCGGCCGAGTAGGCTCGAACTTGGCCAAGCCGGCTGGTTATTACCGAGCCGACTGAGTTGTTTAACAACTCATCTGACTCGGTAATAAACGACCGGCTCGACCAAGTTCGAGCCTACTCGGCCGGCTCGATGACAGTGGCCCGAAAAAGGAAAAAACAACATTTTTTTTTAAACTTGCTTTTTGGGGACCCCAAACTCATTTCTAATTTGCCTATAGGTTATTTGGGGTCCATTCCCCTCTTCTAAACCCTATAAAACCTACCTAACCCCTCTAATTTCCTCACAACCATCTCATTGCATTTGAGTGAGAATTTAAGTGAGAGTTTGTGAGGAGTTGTGGAGTTTGTTTTTGGAACAACAGCGAGGAATCTTGGGCAAGCATTGTAGCCGGAGTGAGGAGCTTCTTGGGCAACCATTTGGAGCAGCATTGAGGAGTTGGTTTGTTGGAGCAACCTTGAGGAGGCAGTTTGTGCCTAGAGGTATTTTTTTTCACTTGTAAAAATCTGTTTTTGCTTATTAATTTTTATGTGCAATTCTAGAAATTGAAAAGAGTGTTTCTTGTGAAAAAAATGAACATTGAAGCAATGCTATTTTTTTTTGTTTTCATTTTCAGATTTTTTGCTTTCATTTCCAAGTCAAAAAATGGCACCTAGAGTGAAAGATGCTGCTTGGGCATATGTTGAAATGGTTGATAGTCAAATGCATTGCAAATTTTGCCATAGAAAAATTAAGGAAGGTCCTAGGAGCATTAATAGGCTGGAACAACACTTGGTGGGGATTAGAGGCCAAATTACTCCATGTGAATTAGATGAAATTGAGGAGATTAAGAAGGAATTGTTAGCCAACTTTGAGAAGTTTAAAGAAGAAAAGGCTAGGCAAAAAGAGTTAGAGGCTGAAATTGGGAGGAAGAGGAGTATACAAAAAATGCTGGCTACCAACCCCCATTTTGATTTTGAGGGTTCTTCTTCTATCCCTTGTACTGATGCATCCAACCCCTTCCGATATGTTCCTCCCTCTTTGGAGTCTATTCAAGAAAAGGGTAAGGGTAAAATGAAAAAGAAGGGTGATATGAATATCAAAAGTTATTTCATTGTCACACCCTCCTCTCCATCAGATGCACATGGTCTTCAAGTTAGTAGAATTTTGCAGCCCACTTTAGATGATCATTGGAAGAAAGAATTGAGGGAGATAGCTTGTGATTATGAGCCTTCAATGCTTCCCGTTCACCATATTATGAGCCTATGTTTGATGCCATACATGCTACTGGAAAAGGCTTCAAAGGCCCTACTATGCATGAGATAGGGGGGTATCGTTTGCGGAAGGAAATTGCCTCCATTAATGAGTATTTGAAAGATTTCAAGGACTCATGGGCAAGAACAGGATGTACCATCATGTCAGATGGATGGAATGATCAAAGGAACCGTACCATCATAAACTTTCTTATCTTCTGCCCACAGGGAACCATGTTTCTAAAATCAGTTGATGCATCTGATAAGGTAAAAGATGGACAATTGTTGTTTCAGCTATTGGATGAGGTTGTTGAGGAGGTGGGGGTGGCTGATCTTGTTCAAGTCATCACAGATAATGCCTCTAACTATGTTCTTGCTGGTAAACTGTTAGAGGAAAAACACAGAACCATCTTTTGGACCCCATGTGCTGCACATTGCATAGACCTCATGCTTGAGGATATTGGCAAATTAGATTGTGTCAAAAACACTGTAGATCATGCCAAAAGCATAACAAAATTTATCTACAATCATTCATGGATTTTGAGCCCGATGAGGAAACACACAAAGGGCAAGGATATTATTAGGCCTGCCATCACTAGATTTGCTACTCATTTTTTGACATTGCAATCTATGCTTTCACAACATAGAAACTTGCAAAAGATATTTTCCACTGAAGAATGGAATCAAAGCCAGTGGTCTCACAAACAGGGAGGCAAAGAATTGAAAAAGAAAGTTAATGAAGAAATATTTTGGAGAAAGGCAATAGAGATTGTGAAGCTCGCTAAGCCACTGGTTAAGGTTTTGCGGTTGGTGGATGGGGAAAGATTGGCTATGGGCTTCATTTATGAGGCTATGGATCAAGCAAAGGAGCAAATAAAGACAGTATACAAGGATAGAGTGGCAAAGTATGGGCCCATTTGGGCAATCATTGATGAAAGATGGAACAATCAACTCCATCGCCCTATACATGTAGTTGGGTATTTTTTGAACCCACGGTATCATTATAAAGCTAAGGTGACAGGAGCTTTGGAGGGGGAGGTTAGAGATGGATTGATTGACTACATTGATCGCATGATCCCATTGGAGTGTGATCCGCTGGAGATACACCGACAGGTCACAACCTTCAACAATGCCTCAGGTACCTTTGGGAAGAACCTAGCAAAGTTTGCAAGGGAAGCAGATGAGCCAGGTAAACAAAAATTTCAATTTTCAAATTCTTATTACATATTTTGTTAAATCGTTTATAATTTGAAAGTTGGATATAATTTGTAATTTTATTGAACTAACTCATTACACTCCTATGTTTTTTGGAACACAATGGTGGGAGGCTTTTGGTCGCCATTGTCTTGAATTGCAGAAGTTTGCAATTCGTATTTTGAGTCAAACTTGTAGTGCTACTGGGTGTGAGCGCAATTGGTTTGTTTTTGAGAGGATTCACACGAAGAAGAGAAACCGTTTGGATAAAAAACGGTTAAATGATCTAGTCTATGTCCAATACAACCTCCGGCTCAGACGCAACCAATTGCTGAACAAAAGCCCTGATTCAGATCCCATTGTGTTGGAAGACATTGATCCAACATCATATTGGGTAGTGGAGAGTCATCCAACAGAGTTTCATTCTGATGAGGATATTGATTATGATTATGAGACGATAGCATCACTCGAACATAATGTTCAGTTGAATGTAGATCTTGATCCACTTGTACTAGCCTCAGGGTCATCAAGTCCTCCAGTTGCAGGTGCTTCCTCAGCTCAGCCACAACATAAGTGCATATCTCGTCTATCTCAGCTTGCAGCTGATGCACAACCTGCTAGTGCTATCACTTCTATAGTTGCAGTTGGAGATGATGATGATGAGGAGCCATGCGGCCCCTTGTCTGACTCTGATCCAGAGGTTGAGCCAGATGATCTTGGCTCCTCTAGCAGTAGCCAGTAGTATTGGTCACAAATTACTTTTGTTGTAGAGTCCATTTCTAGCCTCCTTGGTTATGTGTTTTTTGTTTTGAGTCTTTGATCATGTATGACAGTTGACTATGTATTGCCATTGGGTACCATTTTGATATAATGGATTGGTTCATGAGCCTACTTTGATCATATGTTGTCTTCCATCTATATTATAATGCTGTGTGTTTGGAAACATGAATAAAAATCTTTAAAATTATGTTTAAAATCTTCAAAATTATGTTTTTTTATAAAAAAACTAAATATTTAATGTATTTTTTACAACGACCGAGTCATTGAAAACGAGCCGGCCGAGTCATTACCGTTTCGGAGTCGGAGTCGGAGTCGGAGTGATTGCTCGGCCGAGTCGGAGTCGGAGTCGGAGTTTTAAAACTATGGTTTACATTATAACATGATGATCAGGCTGATGATGATAACTGTACAACACAGACACATCGATTAAGTGTTATCCCTTTTGTGAAAAAAGGGGGTGTATTGCTATGGGTCATTGACACGTAGTGGTCAACAAAACCCATGATTGTCCCAATCCCTGGTGGGCAATGAAATGCACAACCTAAAGGGGGAATTCACTGCTATATCTTACATATCATGCTCTCATCCCTTGGAGCCTCGAGCAGTTACAAAAGAAAACTTATAAAAGGCAAAAAGCATATGAAGAAGGGTGTAAAAACAATGGTTAAGGTAACTCATGTACCACAATTGCTGCCTCCTACACTCATATACCCAAGTGTGGGCTGCCCCCATTTTAGCTACCCTTGTACTGTGGCATGTGGCTTGGAGCCTTCCACTAATGCTCCACTCCATTCCATCCTTATTTCACATACCACTTGCCATTTGATGGATGTACCACAGATATTTCACTCCCCTTAGAGGATGAAACCACCTAATAGGGTCCTTGGGTATCCTTCTTCTTCAACTTGGAGATACTTGTACATTCTAAAGCCCACTATGGAAGGGCATGCCACTATGAAGTGTCCACTTGGATTCATGATTTGTAAGCTCATTTACTCAATTGCACTAATGTTTGGTTGTATTGGAAAGTGAAGGGATGCATTGGATCTTATACAAGATTGCAGGTGGGTCTTCATCTTGGGTTTGGCCTCGCTATAGGGGGTCCAAGCCCTTTAGAGGGCCATATGAGCATTTGTAGGGTGAGCATTGAGAGCCATGGGCCTCCACCAAAGCAAAGAGAAGATTGCTATTTCATTGGATCCTTGAGTTCCACTCATTGTTTGCTCGTGTTACCTATTTGACGATGATGATGCACCTAGACCATCTTGCCCAACTGGTTACACTCTTGTACCACACACTTGGCAGCTGATCCAAGGCCTGTATGAGGATGTGTCCCATGGGAGATAATGGGAGGGCTGAATAATTCATCCAACCCTTACAATTGGGATATAGGATTGTTCGATCCATTTGGAGACCCATGAGGATGTTTTGTGCCCCTCGTAGCCACTTGGGGACACCACAAGTCATTTGCTTGGATTTCAAGGGGCAACCGCCTCTATCACTATGTTTGGAGTTCATTCATTCATCTTGGCACACATTGGACTCCACTAGCCCTCCTCAACATCCCTCCTAGCTATTGTATTATCATTTCAACCCTCCTGAGAGGCTTATTTTTCATGTTATGGAGCTATTTGGTGGTCTTGTCACCAATTAAGGTGTTATTTTGCACATTAGAGACACTTATAGGGGTTTGTTAGGCTAGCTAGACCCATTGAACTATTAGAGGCTCATATAAATACAAGTGAGGCCTCATTTGTAACTCATCATCACTTGGATTTGGATCATTGTTTTTTCTGGAATTTCGCTATAGCTATTGAAGGACGAATTGGAGATTCTTTAATGCATTTTGATGTTTGGGTTAATGTTATTCTATTTTGGAGCTTCTCTCTTGCAAATTTGATGGATGGATATACTTTTTTTCCATGTAAGTTTCTTTTTTATGCGAAATTTTCATTATATGTTTAATGTATGGAATACTGCATCATGATGTTTATGCGAAAATCATGAATCACTTTGGTAGTCTTGATCTATTGCATGCATTATTCATTGGGCAAGAAAAAGTGTATGTTCCTAGCGGTTGTCTTTGAAAACCTAACCGTAAAACTTCATTATTTGACAAGTCAAAGTACAAATCCTTGTTGTAGCTAGGTAACTATTTCACTAGGGCATGCGAAGCTGCAATTACATTGCTTGATAGAACAAAACCCTAAATCAATCTCATTCTTGACTCCATTCTCCCAATATAGTAGGCACTATTCCTAGATCCATGGTGATCACATTAACTTAACGAAAGATCATTCTTTCACCTCTTTTCTTCCTCTTTTTTTCGTCTCCCAAGGATAAGGAGATTTTATAGGGCTTGATGCAAATTTTAGGATTTCGTCGAGACAAGTTTCTTCATTTATGTCTCCTCTAGGCATCCTCGAATTTTGAATGAATTTCGACGGTGGACTTTCAAATAAATTGATGCCCTAGCTAACACACCAAGAGGGAACCCTTAAAGCTGCTTTGATTTGGGGATTTCTTGAAGGTTTGCACTTTGTAGTTCGTCATTCAAAACCTTTTCTCTTAATTATAGATAATCATTGGATGAGCCTTTACCATGGTCTATCTCTCAAACCTTTGGTCTCTTACAATATTTCTCTCAAGGGGTTTTTCGTGGAAAGTCACCCTAGCTTCTCCTAAAGCTCACACTTTAATTGAATCTTTCCTTTGAATGAGCCATCCTTTCCTCACTTTGAAACCTAGTATAAACACATCAATCACAAGTGAGGGATGTTGGAATTTTTTATCTTAGGCATTCATCATTTTTGAATATTCCTAAACCCGAGGTCATCCTTCCCTCAAGCCTTTCTTGGAGAGCCCTTCTTTTTCTTAAAAAACAAGCAACATATTTTATGAGCCTCTCCTTTGAATGGGCTTTGGAAATCACATAGTGCATCGTTATTGACCTCATCATTCTAGTGATTTCCTTCATACTGGGACAACTCCCATCGGTGAAAGTCTGTAAAGAGCAGGGAGCTTTAGCTAACGTGATAGTGGGCTATTGCTCCATTGTTGCCACTTGACCTAGTAGCTGTTCTATAGGAACCCTTCCTAGTACCCCTGCTAGTTTGAGCAGTAACATGGCCTTGACTGGCTTGGCAGTGAGGTTGTTTGGGAGTTCTGGTGGATTGGAGGTGAACCTGGTGAACAATAGTTTTTTGTAGGGAAAGTTGTTGATTACAGACTTACTTTGACTTGCTATGGATCGTTGGGACAACTCGAGGATTGTTTTGGCATGGATAAGATTAGTATGATCGAGATTGCTTCATGTGATGGACATGATGTTGGCAAGCTAGTTTCCTTATTGGATCACGATTTTACATATTCGAGATTGGAGGGAGGTGCACGAGTTGTGTTTGATTTCCAAAGGTAAGGTGGAAGAAAAGTTCTATTCGCTTAGAAGTGGAATTTACAGGCAGTGTGGTTGTCGGATAGAGGGTTTCAGTGAGCAGACAGTTGATTTGCAGAGTAAATCAGGGCACAACAAATTTGCAACAAGGGTTGTAGTTGCAGATTTGCGTTGGGCAAGAAGAGAAAAGCACACACCGAGGGAATTTCCATAATTTCTCAGAGGGTTTCCAGTTCTAGTTTTCAAGAAGGAGATCTATGATTTCCAGCAACAGTAGGCCAATTTAGACTTGTCAGTCCAGCCATTCTTCAGGAATAGCAGTTCGTGTGTGAGATTCTGAGAAGGTAGAGCAAGTTGCTCAGTTGAAGAGTTACAAGCAATATGAGTTCCGGGATGGACCCTGGAGGCAAGTGTAGGATCAAATCTGCCAGGACAGAAGTAGATCTACGCATTCCAAGGGGAGTGCATGAAGTAGAGAGAAGGTTAGGTGAGTTGCCAAAAAGAGAAGGGGATTTCCAAGTTCATTTATTTAGATTCCAGAGTCAAAGAAAGGTTGATTTTCTACAAAAGGCAGTTAAAGCAAGTAGATCAAATAGCCATGTTACCGAGTTAGCAAATATGAGGCAGTAATTTCATCTCTAATTGTCAGATATATTTTCTAGAGGAGTTTCGAATAGCTTTAGAGGTCAGAGGCAGTATATTCGCCAAATCTATTTTCCGATAGCATCTCTTAGTGAGTTGTATGAATTGCAGGATCTAGTGCAGGTTGCAAGATCCAGTGCGAGCTATAGGCAGAGGGGTGCGAGTTTGCAAAAGAGGTCGAGCTTGTTTCTCCAGAGGAAACTGAGGCTTTCCGGATAAATTGGTCAGTTGGAGGAGTGACTTTCTAGAGATGGGCATACGAGATTGTTAAAGGAGTCATGCGAGTTAGCCAAAACACAGATATGGGCAGTAGATCGACTTCTAGTTGCAAGAGACAGGTGTTGGAGGGGGTTCGAGTTGTCTAGTGCGAGTTGCAATGCAAAGAAGGGTCCCAACTAGGGACGAAATTCAAAGGGAGATATAAAGGCACTAAACTTAGGAGGAGGAGTTTGAGACTCTAGTGTGCCATATGGGTAGGGTCTGTGGAGGAGCAACAAGGAGATCTAGATCTAGCCATGGCAGGCTTGATAGTAGATCAAAGCATAGATCAATACCTTTGCTATGGAATCCCACAATATTTGAGTAGCAGGAGATTGGTGTCAATAGGATGCAGTCAAATAGATAGCATCAAAGCTAGTTGCAATCAGTACTCAAGAAACAATTGCAGTGACACAAGAAGTGAGAATTGTCCAGTTGTAGTAAGCAAGGCACAATTTTAGATAGAGAGGTTTTCAATTTTCCAAAAGAAGAAAGAAGGCTGAGGTATTTCCAGCAGATGACGCTAAGGGAGGTAATGCAAATTGGCTAGTTGCAGAGAGCAAGGCATAGTTCAAGCCAAAGAGTTTTCCAGTTTTCCAAAAGAGGAAAGGAGGCGGAGGTATTTCCAGCAGATAGGGCCGAGGGGGGCATTACAAATTGGTCAGTTGCAAAGAGATATGCTCAGTTCTAGCCAGAGATAGTTAGCCAGTCCGTGTTGTAGCGGCTACAGATTGTTTACGAGTGCCGAGAGGTGATACGAAGGAAGAGTGAGTAGTGTGAATGAGCAATAGGAGGAAAAGTTACTATTGGAAAGGGTTTCCGAAGACAAGTTTGATTTTCCCACAGCAGAACTACGCAGTTGACTTCGACATGCAGACAAGTGTTCAAGTTGTAGAAGCTTTGTTGGAAGGAAGATAAATTTCCTAGTTTTTATCCTAAGGGAGATCAAGACTCACTATTTCTGTAGTTGTTGTGGCTGTGTAGTGATAACAGCAACACAGTGACAACGCAAGGGCAACAACAATATGAGTAGTGTAGTGATAGCACAGTATGGTTCAACTACAGAGTTAGCAGTGAATCAAAGATTGCCCAGTAGCTTTTTGGACAATGAGGGTTAGTGGTATCACAGATGTCAAACACTAGCAGTGCAAGTTATTCCAACTACAAGATGTTCTCACAAAGTTACTCAGTTTATAGATGGGTATGGTGGATAACCCCTTCCTTGGTAAGAGGGAGTGCTAGTTTATATTAGTGTTAGGTAGGTGTTCTAATCTCAGATGATGTTAAGAGGCTAAGTAACATGAGATCTCCAAAACCCAAAAAAGGTTTCGCGAAATAAGCTTGGCAAACACCTTAATTAATTTAATTTGCCATAATTAAATTACATCCTAAGACTAACTTAGGAAAAGTAGTAAATTAAAGTTAATTAATTAAGGATGTTCGAGATTTCCCTAGAGACTTCTATTGATGAAGTCTAATTGATCTTAGTCATCAATGGAAATTAAATCATGGTCATTGAATACTCAAGAAGAGATTATAAGAGTTGGTCGAAGGGCTTGGAGATAGCAAGAGGAAGATCCGTGTGATCAAGTTTTGAGTGGCATATTGAGCTACCCAGGGCACAATATCCAGCGAGGGTAGAGTTTGAGCGAGGGAAAGAGAGTAGCAAAGGTTTGCGGCAAGGAGAATTTCCAGAGAAATTCTGTAGTTATTTTCCAATTTGCAACATCAGGGAATGCATGTTGAATTACCCAATAGAGAGGTTCAATTCTATAGTGTGAGTTTCCTAGTTGCCAAAGCGCGCTGCCCAGACAGTGTTGATTAGGGCTAGCATCAGATGTTTTCTAGTCACGAAAATTAGTGGAGAGGCTAAGGCACATGAGATCTCCAATACCCAGAAAGGGTTTAGGCAGATTCTAAATAGTTTGGGAGATCTTAAAATAATTAATATTTTTAATGGAGTCCCTAAGTTTAAACTTAGGGAAATTAATATATTAATGTGAATTAATATAAAACTGTGTTAGAATGGTCCAAAAGTCATGGATCAAGCCATATCTAATCTTTGACGTTGATTAGGGACTTAATCTCGACTGTTGATTTGTCAATGAGAAAAGTATAAGAGGAGGCTCGAGGGTCACTTGGACAACACACCAAGAGATCAAGATTTCGACTTTCTGGGGTTGGGTTTGCTGAGAAAGTTGAGAGAGTGATTAGAGTTGCAGTTGAGAGGCAGTGAATACAAAAGTAAAGAGGCAGAGATAGCACCGGGAGGATCAACACAGTAGCCGGAGAGAGGGACGCAAAACCAGCCAAGGGTTCACACAGAGCCAGCCAGGGTTCACGTAGAGGCAGCCAAGAGCTGCGCAGTGCCTCAGAGGGGCCAGTGTGGGTGACACAGAGGGTCAGAGGGTTGACGCAGTGCTTCCAGAGGTTGGCGCGAGGGTTATTGTGTTGATGTTGGGCCAAAGAGGCTGACACAGTCCCTAGAGGCTAACGCTGGGGTTTCTGGGGCAGATTGGAGTTGTGGAGCCACTGGAGTGTTTATCCTGGGTTTCAGTCAGAATATCTTCTTCCGAGTATAGAGGTACTACTGCTGAGATTTTTCTCTATTGGGTGAGCCAGATTTGGCACCCAGATTGTATTTTGAAACTGCTTCATAAATCAAACCCTTAGAGAGTTGCATCGGTTTTCCCGCATTGGGTTTTTTCGGGGACATCAGTCCAAAAACAACGGTGTCACTTGTGTGCTTGTTTCTATTTCCTTCAGTTGATGATCTGTGATGTGTTAAGCATGCATTTGTATTTATTTCTAGTATTTACATGGTAAATAGCTTGTTAATTAACAGAACAAGTAGGTAGGAATAAATCATTAAAGTGCATGAAGGGTTTCTAACGTGTCAGACTTAGAAATTCCAACAGACAGGTTCGATTCAGTTGCTAGTGCCTGGATCTAGCACCGGGAGGCTTAGCGAATTGTTTCTAGAGGCAGAGATAGGCAAGACAGCTCACTTGGAGGGGTTTCCAGGGCAGATCGATTTATCCAGAGGCAATAATGCATACTCCTAGCTTGGAAGTATGAATTGCCAATTGTGAGTTGCCAGAGGAGGGTCATATTGAGTGGATTGAGGGAAAAATAATTTTCCCAGTTGAGATATAATTTTTGGAGCTGAGCCAAGGAGGTAAGTAGTGGTAATTCTCTATTTTTCTACATGATAAAAAAACCCCTCATCTATCGTTAGTTATCCCTTCAGGGTTTTTCCAGGAACTTTTCAGTCCAAAATAATTGTGTTGATTTTTATGAGTGCATGTATTTCTCAATTCCTGATTTTACTTGGATATCATAATTTTATTGTGAAGAATTGCAATGTGATTTATTCGTTATTTGTTATATAACAAATAAGCTGCTAATCAGTGAGGAGAATAAATTCCAGTTGCGGCAATTTCAAAGAAATTCCACAACAACCAATAGTAGTGTCAACATAAGTTCTGCCAATAATTTGTTATGCTGCCATATGACAAACAACCATCTAGAAGAGTCTTGATTTCCCTTTCAAATATTTGACCAAGACATATCATGCTTTTGTTATTACTTATCTGCCCAAGTACATTTCTGATCTAAATACATCATGTTCTTCTTTCAACTCCCTTTGAAGATATGAGTCCTTTTTTGAGAGAGCAAATTCCAAGATGTTATAAAAAATTCCTTCATGGTAAGTGTACTTCTTCTTCCAAGCTGCCAGTTAATTGACTTCTTTGACCAAAACTTCTTCAAATAGGATGATGAGATTCCTCCTTTGTGATAAGCATAACCTCATTTATGCTTGCTTCTAGACTCTTCTTCAATAAATAGACTTTTGCTTTGTTCCTTTGAATCTTCAAATGCTAAACTTGGTGCTTAAAACAAAATATCATGCTGGAGAGACTTCTATGATGCTGCATAATGACTTTGACTCCACTATTGTTCTATTTCTATTGTGAATCTTGTAGTTCTTGCTTGCTAGATGACTGCTTCTAAATCTTCATCATGAAACTAACTGCTTCGGTAACAGTAAAATACTTGTGATTGTGGAATGATGTGTAGATAACTTTTGATGACCCAAAATTTTCTAAAGTATATGCTTCCTTCATGACTTCAGATTTGCGAATTTCAAGAGAAACTTCCATCCTTCTGCAACTGTGTGTTCCTTCCAAAATTTTACATAGACTCTATTTCTTCCAATGCTAATATGCTTCTTCAGTGACTATAATTTGCAAATCCAAAGACTCTTCTACCCATTTTCTAATATAAATGAAAACAAACTGCTTGCAAACCTGTATTTGTCAATTTCTTCAATAGTAGAGATCCTTGTTGTCTTCAATCTTTAGTTTCTTCTCGGCTTCTTCATCTTCTGCAACATGTGCTTCATTTTTCTCTTTCCTCTCGTTATTTTTCTTGTTCTTAGGATCCTTGGGATAATCTCTTTTATAATGTCCATATTGATTGCAACCAAAGCATTGCACTTTAGACATGTCTCGGTTTCCACATGGCTGATTGTTGTTGTTGTTGTAGTATCTACAACAAGGTTCAAATCTTCCAAATCTCCCAAACTTATTCCTTGATCTAGCAGCAAAAGCTTGAGCATTTTTATTATTGGGTTCAATGTCGTCCTTGGATTTTAACCTTGCTTCTTCTAGAATACATTGTGCCCAGAGTTCTTCAAATGTTGGAGTTCCTTTTCTTGCATAAATGCTACTTAGAAATCCACTCCAATTTGAAGGTAGAGCATTGAGTACAGATGTGATTAATTCAGAATCAGATATGACTTCTCCAAGCCCTTGAAGTTGATCCTTCAATTTTGAGATTTTCATAAGATATGGGGCAACATCTTCATCTTTTGATATCCTTGTTCTATAAAGTTGATTACTTAAAGAGATTTTCTGACCTGTATTATTGACAGTCTACAGAATATAACCTCACCAATTTGTCAGACTTTTTTGGATGTGGACAAATCTGAAACAAAGGAGATAAGCTGATATTTGATAGACTCAAAGAGGATCCTTTGAGCCCTAACTTTACCCTTATTGTACTTGGTCACTTCTTGAGCATTGTTCTTGTCTGGTACATAAAACTTTGCCTAGAATGAAATCCATGACTTCATTTTCTGTGAGAACCAAATCAATTCTCCTTTTCCAAGCCTTGAAATTAGAGGCTCCATCAAGCTTGTTGCCTTCCTTACAGATAGATGTCATTTGATTAGGAGGTTGAGACATAGAATGTAGTAAAGTACTTACAAGTCAAAGGAGAGTAGGCTATTATAAGAGTGCTCCAGGAATGTTGATGATGCTTCCAAGAGTCTCCAAAGACGTTCTTGAGTGATGGCTGCTATAGTGATGTCTTCAAGGATAGCTGCTACAATAATGTCTTCAAGCTGCTATGATGACATTTTCAATGATGGGTGATGAATGCGAAAGAGTTTCTTTCCAAAAGCCTTCAATAATGTCAAAAGAGAGATTACTGCTATAATGATCACTTTCAAGAGTAATGGCTACTACAAAGATGCTGATCTTGGATCCTCTTCTTTTGGTCCTTGATAAAAGGAATGTCTTCAAGTATAATTGCTGCTATATGTGTCCTCAAATGTAGCTGCTGCGTGTCTTGAGAGTGATATAACTGTTGTAGAAGTGTCTTCAAATATGCCAACAAAAAGTAATAAATGTCTGTTATACTTATTTAGTTTGAGATTTGGCATTATAGAAGGGAAGATTTGTATAGATCTGAAATTGGATTGAAATTGCTTTATTTTCAGTTATCAGTACCGTGTGCCTTAATTATATGTGGTTTCACCCGTTGGGTCTATTCAGGGAGAAAGGCATTATTCACCTCTAAAACAGCCAACCGCACAAGAGGTGATGCTTGAAGCATTGTCATCAGGTCCAACTATCGTAATGCTCATTGGTGCGCACACAAACTTTGCAATATTTCTCATGACACATCCTCATTTAAAGAAGAATGTGGAACACATTTATATAATGGGGGGTGGTGTTAGATCACGAAATCCTACAGGATGCTGCCCTGTGACTGCAAGCTCTTCTTGCACACCAGGACAGTGTGGGGATCATGGGAACTTATTTACTGGCTATCACAGTAATCCATTTGCAGAATTCAATATATTTGGTGATCCATTTGCTGCATATCAGGTGAGATAATTATAGTAAATGCTGCTAAATAAACTGTTTAAACTGTTTCAGCATGATTACGAATACATCCAATTTAACGATTCCCTTTATTACCAGTTACAGATGTATCCATTATTCTCTTATAATTTATCTTTATGTAGGCATCAATGCAAAATCTAGATGTCTATAGAATTATGGTCAAGTAGTTTGTATCTGTTTGCTGTGTCTATCACAGATGTGCACTTTGCTGTCATTTATTGTATTTTATCGCTGCATACCGAAATGATTAAATTGTGATTGTAAACTATTAGTAGGTATTACGTTGTTTGACTTGAAAAGGCCAATTTAATCTTGTGATTGTTTTGTCCTTGAGTAGGCTGATAGTAGTCGTATCTCCCGCGTAATACCTGATCAGGGTAGTGGATCTCAAAGAGTTTACATTTTAATTATTTGTTCCGCAAGGAATTCTTGTCAACTGGAGTAGAAGGTTGAAGCATCTACTCAACTGTTTGCCACAATTGACAATAAATAATTCTATGACTAAACATCATGTAGTTCAGGTCATGCACATGCAAGTTTTATGTTTCTTTGTTGCATCTTTTAAAACAAGAATAATAATAAAATTTAAGTTGGATGGTGCTGTGTTAGGTTCATTGCTTTCATAGCATATTTTCAGCAGTACAATTTGTATAGAAGATTTTGTTTTCCATAAAGAGGTAAAGGCCCTTTGTGGCAGGAACTGAAGGTGAATGAAATACAGTTGTTCAAACTAGCTTAAGGGTGTATCCAATAGTGAAGGGAAGGTTCCATCGGAATGGAATCCTGGTAAAGTACTGTGAGGATATATCCTCAGCTATGTAAAGGGAAGTGGTTTTACCCAAACATCCTTGGTTCTCTCAATAGTGTTCGTGAGGGCCCCAACCGGTATGGATGGCAAGGCAAGCCTGCCCACCAGTCCATATCCATATCTCAGCAAGTAGTCTCCATCCCTTAACCATACCTATCATTAATGGAAACTAGTGAAGCGCCACCCATATAAGACCCGCGGTTCTTGGCGGGTTCTATAGCGAGCCGGGTCACTCGCATAGAACCCGCGCTTAAGACCTGGACTCGGCAGGGATTTTATTAAACCCGTCTACCCCGTATAAGACCCGCATCAGAGCCTTATAGGACCCGTTGACCCTCAAAAGGCAATTTTTATTTTATTTTTATTTATTTTATTTTTCTTTTCTTTTTTGGAAATGAGGTGGAGGGAAAGGGAAATTTGAGGGAAGAAAATGCTTTATTATTGTTGTACTATTGTTGTTGTAATAGGCCTTTGAAGGGGTGTTGTCACCTAGTAAGAATAGACTCTTCAAATTTGGTTATTTGATTAGTCTATTTCTTTTTCTTATACTTCAAAATCCTAAATTATATGTTCATCTCATTTTGCTGACTTATTTTCAAGGTTTCATGTGTAGGGGGCACCTATCTACTAATAATTTTTCTTGGCAAAGATCTTAAGCAATAGTAGGTGCCTCAAAATTTGAAGACTTGGTATCCTCCTCGGTTGGAGTACCCATCTTCAAATACAAAAGACGCTCATTCCCACCTTGCACCAAGTTTCACCTCCAATCCTTCGAAGATTTCTCCAATATATTTCCTTCTTTTCTTGCACTTAAAATTCTCTTCAATATCTCGTGGTTTGATTTTGAAGATTTTCATTGTTAAAACTAGTATTTGAAGGTTAAATTAGCTGTTGTCCTAACAACAATAAAATCAGCTATGAAAAAGTTAAGTTACCGTGGCTTTTCCTTAGTTGCATAGTGTAGAAATTGATATTTTTCATTCTATCATTTCACTTGGTGTTTTTTGGGTTTTGTATACTAACAATTTTGAGTGTTCCAAAAGTATTTTGGGCACTTTTCACATTGATTTGTTTGTTGGTTTTAAGATGGTCAGTGATCCTAAATGCTGGAAAGATTGGTATGAGACAATCATTTATCATTTATGACATGTATGAGAATTTTGAACTTGCTGACATTTTTTATTTTAATCACGGAATCATGAGTTCTTTTCCTATTCAGTATCTAAATGTTTTGCTTACAAAAATCGAATATGTTATGTTGTACCTTTATAGATATGAGACAATGTTATGAATTATTGCATATATTGTGATTTTTATAACTTATAAGGATTGGAATTGTCATTAGTTTCTTTTTTGTGCTTAAAATTTACCATAATTTAACGTTTTTTTGTATTTTGACGAGTCTTATACGTGTCGTTCCCGAGTCTTATACGAGTTGACGAGTCAATAGAGTGACGAGTCTAATACGAGTACGAGTCATGCAACATTGATGGAAACTTATCCTTGGAAATTATATCCAAATGTAAGTTCTTATGTAAGGTTATCCAATTCTCGTAACAAGGTAAGGTAGGTGCACTGATTCCATCTGAATGGAATCCCAGTAAAATACTGTGAGGATATATCCTCAGCTATGTGAAGGGAAGGTTTTACCCAAAAATCCTTGATTCTCTCAATAGTGTTCTTGAAGGCCCCGACTGGTATGGATGGCAAGGCAAGCCTACACACCAGTCCATATCCATATTTCAGCAAGTAGTCTCCATCCTTTAACCATACCTATCCTTAATGGAAACAAGTAACCCTTATCGTTGGAAATTATACCCAAATATAAGTTCTAAGATAAGGTTATCCCATTCTCATAACAAGGAAAGGTAGGTGCACTGATTAGAGAATGGATAATGAGAAACATTGTCCTATGGTTCAGGGGGAACATAGTTGATAAAATATCCTTATAGGGATGTAGGGGTCCAGTATTGACATAGGCTCAAAAGGGATATATGTATGGAGGTATAAATGCATGTTCAAGTAAACAGATATCTATTTGGGTGTTGGTCTTCCCAATTAAGGGTGCCTAAGATAAATATTGGCTTTATGTGCTTGCTCTGTTTCTTGTACCTCTTTCTCTCTTAGTTTTAATATTGTTGGCCTTTTATATGCCCCTTTCCCTTTCCTTCATTCATGGAGAAGTCTTGCTTAGTCCATTTTCACACTATCTGAATCAATCAATGGGGTCCATAGAACTGATGAGGCATGGCAATGGGAGTGGGATCTTCTTGCTTGGATGAATGGAAGCATACACTTATTTTAGTTTTTCCATCATTATTGCTTCCACCATGTTTTGTTTCCAGGGCCTTTCCATTAGTGGGATCTTCTTGCTTGAATGAATTGAAAGATACACTTGTTTTATTTTTTCTGTCACTACTTTTACCCATATTTTGTTTCCAAGGCCCTGTTACTACCTAAACTTGTACCCTAGTGAGAAATCCTAACACAATTGTTAACTTGGGGCAACAACATGGGAAATGCACCACTATAACTTCAGTGAAATTTTCCCTTCACTTTCAGCTAACTCCTAGAAGCCAAGGTGAGTATCCCTATTTGATTAAACAAACATCTTAGTAAATTAATTACCATGCAATCTTATAATTTACTTCAATAAATCCAAAATATGTATAACAATTAAATGCACAAGCATTCCAATAGGTGATTAAATGCTTCAAGGAAAAGAAGCTAGAAACAACAACATAAACCACCAATTATCCACCACGTAAGAGGGTTAGCAGGTACTAGATGTGAGCATAAAATCTGATATGAAATATAAACAGTGTAAATAACTGCAAATTTGCAATTAAATAATTAACACTCTACAAATGAAACCTCAATGAAGTATGCGCCACTTTTAATCTACTTTAGGGCAGAAAGAGTGAAATCAATTTGCAAAAATCAATGGTTCAACATGTGCTTTGATTAACAATTGATTGTACGCTAGAACAAGGAAGCTTAAGGTGCTCCACAACTTCTAAATCCTTTTTAATGGTTAAATAACTCAAGAAATTTCAGATTAGAGGTGAGGAGAGAACCATCCAAGAAAGAGAATATGCACTTGAGAGCAAAACATCTTGGACAACTTCACTCGGGAAACAGAAATATAAGGAAATAACAACCCAACAAATTTTAGAATCATGTTCTACATATGTATAACATTGAAATAAATAAGAACTTGAAAAAAGTATGGTGAATGCCTCTTAAGGTTTCCAACATTAGCACTAGAATTTACTAAAAATCTAAAAATGAAAGATAAACAATTATTAGCCATGGGGGGATTAATTTCACCACTATATATGTAAGATAAACTTGTAAAAATAATCTAGAATTAAATATAAACTAAGTAAATATGAACCTTTGAGCACCAAACCCTAGCCTTAGGGTTCTCCTAAGCTGACTTTTATTGTTGTTAATGTATTTTCAAGATTTGAGAAAGCCTTAAATCAGCCTAAAAAACATTAGATAAATCCTCGAAGCACAATTCTGTATGGTCAAGTTTCCTTTTTTAGGGTCAGAGATAAACAATTAAGCACAAACCCTTGAAAAAACAAAACAAAACAAAATAATCAATGATTTATGCACTAGACAAGGAAAGAAATCCAAATTAAGATTTTTCTTTGATTTTTCAATGTTAAATTTCTTTCTAAACAAACAAAAAATAAACTATTTATATTTTAGGGATTTTTCGTTAGTTGTTGGGAGATTACAAGTGCCTTATTTCCACTAGGGCTTATGGGGTCAAGAAGTATGCCCCTTGTTGTCGCCTAAAGTGCACACCTAAGGCACAACACTTAAAGTACTGGTTGTCACTCTAATCCTTACTCATTCCATTTAGACGCTCTCCTAGATAAGTGAAGGGGGGGTAGTCCCTAAAGGTGATGATGAAAGGGAAAACCTGTTGGAACAAGAAGTCCTAGGATATTTATAGCAAGGCAATTATTATTAGTGTAACTTGATTATTGATTAGAGAAAGTTGAAATGTTTATGAGCAATAGGTTTTCAAATAAATATAATTAAGATCAACAAGGCAGATTCAAGATATATAAAAGGTAGACCGGTGCCTTCAATAATGCTCAATGTAAATGAAAGTACTTGCTAAGAAATAAATACTTCAAATTACAAAATAACAATGTTGCAAGAAAAGATGTTAGTTAGACAAATGAAATGCACAACTAAACTAGGTGTGATAACAAATGCAATTGCTTCACTGAGATGACAATGATATCCAATATTGCTTCAAGGAAACTGGAAAACCAATACGCTTGAAATCACCAAATAGATAAACATGGCAAAGGGCACAAGATTACAAGTTATTAAGAATGATCAAAAGAAGCAACAAGAACTACCCAATGAAACAATTAGGTGATTAGGATTGTTATAGAAAAATAACTCAAATGCATTAGATTAATAGTGTGATTATTTAGATGTTCTCACTTGTTTAGACAGATGAACAAGCAAGAAATTAAAGGGACATCACACTTATAATTTAGTAAATGAGATTGCTAACAATGATTTCAAAAGTTACTTTAGATCATAAGTTGAAATAAGACAAGCAACTTAGGAAATGCAATGAAGTGAATGATGCCATGCAACTGAATCTAGGACGAATGCAAGAAAGTTAATCACACTCACAAGGAAATGGCTCCTCCAGAAAGGAGATAAGGATATCAAGGGGTGGAGGCTTCAAGCTCCCTCTAGAAAATGATTTTATTAAAATTACATAGGACTCCCTTAGACAAATGAAGGGGTTTATTATCCCCAAGGAGGGCTTGCAAAATAATAATCTTCAAAAGCAAATACACTTTGTCAATATGGAAAAGAAGAAATTTAAAATGACATAGTAAGATTTTATAACGAAATTTCCTCTACTGATGAATTCCCCTTTTACCCAAGATATCAATGAGAAAACATTTTTATAATGATTAAAAAGGGAAATAATTTTCCTAAAGTTAAAATCGGCCCCAAAATAATTACACCCAAGCTTGATGAGGGTTATGAAACCTTTAAGGGGGGTTTACAAAAATGAAAATTTTAAACACCTCTTCCTCAAAGTGTTAATGAGGGAAATTTTTTAATAATATCTTTATAAAAAATTGAAGTAATAAGCTCTTTTACCGAAATATATTTTGTAAGTGCCCAAATGTCCAAAGGAAAAGAACTAGAAGCCTTCAAATTTAAAACTTGCTTCCAAAAATTTAATCTTAAAATTCCCAAGCATTAAAATGCTTAATCTCTTCAAAAATTTATCCTTGATAATTTCTCAAAGGAATTCACTTTATCCCTTAACGTCCAAAATAAAAAATATTTTCGCAAGTCAGATGTTTAAGTTCCCGAATCGAAATTCCTTGAAGAATCTTGGCTCAAGTTGCTAGACATCAAAAAATTCACAGAAGCTCAAAGATTAAAGACGAGCCTCAAGAAATTAATCTTCAAGGAAAAATTTGCACCAGGAAAGAGAGATCAACCTTCTAGGGTTTGTGGCCTATTATCACAATTTGAGATTCAAGATTAAAGTTTCAGGAACTTGGAATAGTTGTTTAAACTTTTTTCTTTAAAAATTTGAAAGCACTGGCAATTAATTTGTCAGCGCTAGTTCAAAAAATAAATAAAGGGAATCATTGATAAATCAAATAGCGCTACCAAATTAATGATTAGCACAACCTATTATCCAACGACAATTAGCACTGACAAAGCGAACGTGAGTGACATGATTTAGTGATTGATGCGCTCTATTGGGTTGACAGTTGATATGATCTTCTCCTAAGTTACAACGTCTAATCATCATGAATTCGTTACAAGTGAGCAACAGATGTGATGATTAAGGCATAAGGCGAATAATTCGTTATCATTCCAACTGAAAAGTCAACAAATCAGGTTCTTCACAACAAAGGATAGGGTTCATGCACTTTTCTTTTGTTCCAAAGATCAGCGCCACTATTTTAGCGTACTCCACAGATTTTGTTGCGTATTGTTAGCAATCATGGGGAAAGGTGGTCATTTGCACAAGGGAGAGATGAAAGGCCCTGAAATCCTCGAAGCCATCCTGGAACTCCGAGAAAAATTTCGATGAGCAGGCTGGGAGGAGTTTTGTTTCAAGTGTGATGGTTATCATAATGGAGTGGCTCAATCTTTTGTAGAAGGGTTTGATGGAAAAAATGTTAGCATCGCTAGCATTTCCTTCCCAATCACAAAGGAAACAATTGCAGAGGCTACAGGCCTCTCGGTCAATCGGGACCGATGGTTTATTAATTAAACCTTGTCAGGTATCAATATTTCATTTTTTCTCAAGGATGAACACAAAGATAAACCCTGGCGGTTAGGTGTGCAGAGCTGTTGGCTCAAAACCGACTGGAATGAGACCCTGAATGTCGTTCAAAGGTATTTCACCAGTCTAGGGCATTACCACAGAATGGGTATGTACCATTTTAAGTTTCTCACACACATTTTTGGGCAAGTGCATATGAATATGCCATATTTTTTATTAATGAGGATGAGAAAAATGTCTGCTAAGATTTGAGCTAGGCCAAAGTCACCTTCCCACTTTGTTTTTCAAAAAGCCCTGATCAAGATATTAGATGTTGATCATTTGCGTTATTTTTTGGTAGCATCAGAA
Source organism: Pinus taeda (assembly GCA_000404065.3). Taxonomy (NCBI): domain Eukaryota; kingdom Viridiplantae; phylum Streptophyta; class Pinopsida; order Pinales; family Pinaceae; genus Pinus; species Pinus taeda. The sequence goes on from APFE030148477.1 coordinate 21,286, forward strand.
GTGCTCTAGCCTTGAAAATTGGTGGAGAGGCTAAGGAACATGACTTCTAAAGAACCCAGAAACAGTTATGTGAAATTCCACCCATATTGTATCTTATTAAAATAATTAATATTTTTAATGGAGTTCCTAAGTCTAAACTTAGGGAAATTAAAATATTAAAGGGTATTAATCAAAATATGGGTGAGAGCGATCTAGGAGGCGGATCAAGTTATGTTTTAATCTTAGACATTGATTAGAGACTTAATCTCAGATGTTGAAGACTGCACAGAAAAAGTATAAAATGGAGGCTTGGGGTTCATTTGGAAACACACAAAGATTGAGCAAATTGATTTTCTGAGGTGAGAAGTTCTTAGGAGGAAAATTGATTGGGGAGATGTTGCAGCTGAGGGGCAGAGAGAATCCGGGAGAAGAACTTTCCAGAAAATACAGAACAATGAATCAGAGAGAGCTTGCAGAGAGGCAACGCATTAGCCGGGAGAACTGACACAAAAAATCTGCCTATCATGCAGAATCCTGAACTGTTAGAACAACCGAAATTGTTGGGAACTGTCGGAATAGCTGAGAGAGTTGACGTAGAGGTAACACAGTAGCTGGGAGACCTGACATAGAGAAACTACCTGATAGCCTTGAATAGATTCTCGGATTAATGGCAAGTTTTCGTCCAAAGCATATTGGGCAGGGAAAAACTACCTTCATGGGAGGAGATGTGGGCGGCTCTTCAACAGGGGGAGTTAAGGAGGGACCTAGTGAAGGTCAACCTTAGTGGCAGCAGTGGGAGTGGCACAAAGACGAAGGAGGAGGAAAATGCAGCTCTAGCATTGAAGGGACAAAAGAGGCCAAAGCGAAAGGAGGACATTTCAAAGGTGAAATGTTTCAGATGTGGCGACATGGGTCACTTTGCATCTCAGTGTCCTTTGAAGCAAAAGGATAAGGACAAGAAGCATGATCCAAAGGTTTCGTCTGCGAAGATAAACGAGGAAGAGTATGCCATGAGTGCCCACGCATCTCCAGGAGGGAGATGGGGCGATATTGAGCTGTAGTTGGGAGGACTACATGTGGGCAGGATCCTTGAGTATCCCACCTCTTGGACCAATTCCTTGCTACGTGACTCCAAGATTCAACAGTAGCGAGATGGACTTAGTGTCAGATGATGCAGTGGAGTGTTTGGAGGATAGATGCAGTAGCTGGGGACTAGAGACTGATCAGCGCAGAGCAAGGTTGGCAGCAATGCAGTTGGCACAATGCAGGGGTCAACAGCAACACAAAAGATTCAAAGGGTCAGAATCAACAGCAGTCAGATTCCAACATTCATTATATTATGTTGAACATAGTTAAGTTCAACTAATTTTGGATGTTTTTCAGTTTCTTCTCTCAACAACTGAGTTGCAGTATAGATGCATTGTTAGTAGTGGTAGTGCTAGCAACATAGCAGATGTAGCGTTTGAGAGGGAGTTGTAGTACAGATGCAATAGTGGCAGTGGCAGTGTCATGGGTAGCAGTACAATAGCAGCAACAACACAGTGTTGGTCGCAACAACAATGCAGAAAGAAGGTGTTTCAGAAACAAAGCAACATGCAGGTGGACATTTATGCTAGAGCACTTTCCTCGCTAAGAGGGAGTGTTAGTTTTTAGTAGCATCGGAAGTGATCTAGCCCTGAAAATTGGTGGAGAGGCTAAGGCACATGAGTTCTAAAGAACCCAAAAATCGTTTTGTGAAATTCCACCTGGATTGTATTTTATTAAAATAATTAATATTTTTAATGGAGTTCGTAAGTCTAAACTTAGGGAAATTAAAATATAAATGGGTATTAATCAAAATATGGGTGAGAATGATCTAGAAGGCGGATCAAGTCATGTTTTAATCTTAGCCGTTGATTAGAGATTTAATCTCGGTCGTTGAAGACTCAACAGGAAAAGTATAAAATGGAGGCTTGGGGTTCATTTGGAAACACACAGAGAGATTGATGAAATCAATTTTCTGAGGTGAGAAGTTCTTAGGAGGAAAATTGATTGGGGAGATCTTGCAGCTGAGGAGTAGAGATAATCTTAGAGGACTTTCCGGAAAATACAGAATAGAGAGGCAGAGAGAGCTTGCAGAGACGCAACACAGTAGCTGGGAGAGCTGACACAGCAAAGTTGCCTGTCATGCAGAATCCAGAACTATCGGAACAATTGAAATTGTCGAGAATTGCCAGAACTTCCAAAACAACAAGGAGAGCTGACGCAGAGGCAACACAGTAGCTAGGAGAGCTAACGCAGAAAAGTTCCCTATCACGTAGAATCTAGAACTGTCGGAACTACTGGAATAGCTGAGAGAGTTGCCGTAGAGGGCAGAGAATGTGATGCAGTGCTGACGCAGAGTCAATGCAAAAATAGTCGGGGTTAGCCAGTCTTGTGCTAGATCTGTTGGAATTCTGCTGGGTGCTCTGTTTTCAAAATCGGCTGGCTCAGAACCGACTCGGTCGAGTTGGTCCGAGCCAGGCTTACAAACTTCGACTCGGCCTTGGAAATGGTTCAGTCAGCTGAGTTAATACCGAGCTGGCCGAATTGTCTAACAACTCGACCGACTCGGTATTAACCCGACCAGCTCGGTCGAGCCCACATTAACTCAGTCGAGTTAGAAACAGCAGCCCAGAAACCCATAAATCAACGAAATTTTTTTAAATTTGTTTTTTTGAGGGACTCCAAACCTGAATTTTTTTTGTCTATTTTGTCTTTAGGGTCCATTCCCCTCTCCTAAACCCTATTTTAACCCACCCAAACCCTCTCATTTTCTCACAGCCATCTCATGCATTTGAGTGAGAATTTCAGTGAGAGTTTGTGAGGAGTTGTTGAGTTTGTTTTTGGAGCAGCAATGAGGAGTCTTGGGCAAGCATTGTAGCTGGAGTGAGGAGCTTCTTGGGCAGCCATTTGGAGCAACATTTGCCATTGAGGAGTTGGTTTCTTGGAACAAGCTTGAGGAGGCAGTTTGTGCCTGGAGGTATTTTTTTTCACTTGTAAAAATCTGTTTTTGCTTATTAAATTTTATGTGAAAATATGGAAATCTTAAAGAGTGTTTTTTGTGAAAGAAATGAAAATTGAATCAATGCTTTTTTTTGTTTTCATTTTCAGATTTTTTTGCTTTCATTTCCAAGTCAAAAGATGGTACCTAGAGTGAAAGATGTTGCTTGGGCATATGTTGAAATGATTGATAGTCAAATGCATTGCAAATTTTGCCATAGGAAAATTAAGGAAGGACCTGGGGGCATTGGTAGGCTGAAACAAGACTTGGCGACGATTAGAGGCCAAATTACTCCATGTACCTCAGCAGAAATTGGGGAGATTAGGAAGGACTTGTTAGTCAGCTTTGAGAAGTTTATAGAAGACAAGGCTAGGCAAAAAGAGTTAGAGGCTGAAATTGGGAGGAAGAGGAATATACAAAAAATGTTGGCTACCAACCTCCACTTTGATTTTGAGGGTTCTTCCTCTATCCCTTGTACTGATGCATCCAACCCCTTCCGATATGTTCCTCCCTCTTTTGAGTCTATTCAAGGAAAGGGAAAGGGTAAAATGAAAAAGGGTGATATGAATATCAAAAGTTATTTCACTCCCTCCTCCCCATTAGATGCATATGGTCCTCAAGCTAGTAGAAGTCATTTGCAACCCACTTTAGATGACCCTTGGAAGAAAGAATTGAGGGAGACTGCTTGTGATTACATAGCTAGATGGTGGTATGATGCTGATATCCCCTTCAATGCTTCCCGTTCACCATATTATGAGCCTATGTTTGATGCCATACATGTTACTGGAAAAGGCTTCAAAGGCCCTACTATGCATGAGCTAAGGGGGTATCATTTGCAGAAAGAAATTGCCTCCATTAATGAGTATTTGAAATATTTCAAGGACTCATGGGCAAGAACAGGATGTACCATCATGTCAGATGGATGGACTAATCAAAGAAACCGTACCATCATAAACTTGCTTATCTTCTGCCCATAGGGAACCATGTTTCTAAAATCAGTTGATGCATCTAATAAGGTAAAAGATGGACAATTGTTGTTTCAGCTATTGGATGAGGTTGTTGAGGAGGTGGAGGTGGCTAATGTTGTTCAAGTCATCACAGATAATGCCTTTAACTATGTTCTTGCTGGTAAATTGTTAGAGGAAAAACACAGAACCATCTTTTGGACCCCATGTGCTACACATTGCATAGACCTCATGCTTGAGGATATTGGCAAATTAGATTGGGTCATAAACACTGAAGATCATGCCAAGAGGATAACAAAATTTATCTACAATTATTCATGGATTTTGAGCCTGATGAGGAAACACATAGGGGGTAGGGATATTATTAGGCCTGCCATCACTAGATTTGCTACTCATTTTTTGACATTGCAATCTATGCTTTCACAACATAGAAGCTTGCAAAAGATTTTTTCCAGTGAAGAATGGAATCAAAGCTAGTGGTCTCACAAACTGGAAGGCAAAGAATTGAAAAAGAAATTTAATGAAGAAATATTTTGGAGAAAGGCAGCAGAGATTGTGAATCTTGCTGAGCCACTGGTTAAGGTGTTGTAGTTGGTGGATGGGGAAAGATTGACTATGGGCTTCATTTATAAGGCTATGGATTAAGCAAAGGAGCAAATAAAGAGAGCATACAAGGATAAAGTGGCTAGGTATGGGCCCATTTGGGCAATCATTGACGAAAGATGGAACAATCAACTCCATCGCCCTATACATGCAGTTGGGTATTTTCTGAACCCACGATATCATTATAAAGCTAAGGCAGAAGGAGCTTTGAAGGGGGAAGTTAGAGATGGATTGATAGACTGCATTGATCGCATGATCCCATTGGAGTGTGATTAGCTGGAGATACATCAACAGGCCATAACCTTCAACAATGCCTCAGGTACCTTTGGGAAGAACCTAGCAAAGATTGCAAGGGAAGCAGATGAGGCAGGTAAACAAAAATTTCAATTTTCAAATTTTTAATACTTATTTCGTTAAATTGTTTATAATTTGAAAGTTGGATATAATTTGTAATTTTGTTGAGCTAACTCATTACTCCTATGTTTTTTGCAGCACAATGGTGGGAGGCTTTTGGTAGCCATTGTCTTAAATTGCAGAGGTTTGTAATTCGTATTTTGAGTCAAACTTGTAGTGCTACTGGGTGTGAGTGCAATTGGTCTGTCTTTAAGAGGATTCACACAAAGAAGAGAAACAGTTTGGATAAAAAACAGTTAAATGATCTAGTCTATGTCTAATACAACCTCCGGCTCAGACGCAACCAACTGCTGAACAAAAGACCTGATTCATATCCCATTGTGTTGGAAGACATTGATCCAACATCAGATTGGGTAGTGGAGAGTCATCCAGCAGAGTTTGATTCTGACTAGGATATTGCTTTGGATTTATAGGTGGAGGCATCACTCGAACATAATGTTTAGTTGAATGCAGATCCTAATCCACTTGTACCAGCCTTAGGGCTAGCCCCAAGTCCTCCAATTGTAGGCGCTTCTTCTGTGGAGCCACGACAAAAGCGCATATCAAGTCTATCTCAGCTTGCAGCTGCTGCACAACCTGCTACTTGGAGTCGACCCTCGGCCGAGTCGGTGTTGGAGTCAGAGTTTTAAAACATGGGCTGGGTGAAGTGAGGTAAAACTTATTCAGATTTTCCGCCAGTATTTTCTCTATAAATGATTGCTAGATTAGCATCCTAAATTTGTATTTAGATATTTCTCCTGCATAATAATAAATCGTTAGAACTGCTGCACCAATTTTCCCGCATTGGGTTTTTCCAAGCACTGTTGTGTCCAAAAATAAGTGTGCCCTATGTATCTTATTCTTTGCTCTGTTTTATATTTCATGAGATCAAATATTTAATTAGTGTAGGCTACAGAATTAATTTGCTGCAATATTCAGGAGAATAACTTGATGAATGTAATTTAAAAATCAAGTAGGTGAAGTAGATTCAAATTTGCTGCAGTAGGGGTTCCTTCAGAGTGTAGGAATTTTCACAATTTGAAGAAGATGGGTCGAGCATGGGAACATTTTTTGTTCTGGGCAAGGTTTGTAGAGTAGGTCTCCCCCAAGCCTAAAATCACTAGTAAGAAAACAAAACTAAAGAAGACTGTTCAGATCTCTGAGATCCCAGAACAAGGAACCTCTTCATTCCAAACTAGAATCAAAACGAAGATCTCTCCAGTTCCAATCCTTGAGATAAAAAAGGTTTACACTAGAAAGGGTAAGAGGGTTGTGGAAGAGAAAACCTTATCTCCTACTCCAGAGTCATCTCCTCCAGAAGAACATGTAGAAGCTGCAAAGAAACAGTCTAGTGGAGCAGGGGAGGGTCAGTTTGTAACAGAAGAAAGAGAGTCCCCTCTAGCTAAAATCTACGGGGTGAGAAAGCCTCGACTTCCTCATCTTTGGGCTTATCCTTTTCCTTCGGCATCTCCTCAACCATGGATCGCAAGGTCATGAAATCATCCACAAAACTTGCTTCAAATCCGAAAGGATGATCACCTCTTCCTTCTTCATCCATCTCTTCTCCTCGAGTTGTCCTTCTTCTCAACCCAACTTCTGGATCTTCTTCAACAAGTTCTCCTTCACCACGTCTTGACTTGCTACTGGTGATCATGCACACTTAAACCAAACTATCAATAACCCGCTCTGATACGAATGGATCTAAAATATCGATCAAAATTGATACTAGTTTATTAAATTTTTAATAGAGTTTGCATGTATTTAAAATCACCATTAAAAAAGAGCTCAATTTAAATGACATAGGAAACTTGAAAGGAAATTGCAATAAATAAATATTAACAACAAACCACACAAGAAAAAATGACACTAGCACATTGATAACCGAGTTCGGCTATCTTCAAGCCTACATCTCCAAGCCCTATCTTTAGTGGGGAGTCTACTTTATTAAAAATGATCAAAATGCTTATACTTCAATATCTAAACTCCAGCACATCAAAATAATTCCACTAGTGTGTTCATAAGGCCTCAAAACCCCTATTTCGACTCTTTTTGCGTTCAAAACGGTTTCAACATGGCTACAATAAGCCAAAAACACTCTCTGCTGCACTTAAAAGGACTTGACATTGTAAAGTATTCAACAAATGAACTTGTAGCCCAATGGTTGAGCCCGTTGGTTATATAACCCCAGGACGGGGGTTCAATCCACAATACGCGCGATTTTGTTTTGATTCGGCAGGAGGTTATATTACATATATGGCACATAGTTTAATTTTTCAAAGGTTATGGTGGCGAGGGTCAGCAGACCCGCCACCCCATCATACCATAATATACATCGAATGTTTTATGGCCCAAGGCTTTAACCATAGCGTGGAGGAGTATATTAAATGGCAGAGTGGATAACTATATTGGAAGATATGGCGAAGCCGCCAGATATGGCGGGCTCCTGCCATATCCCTTCCTCCCATATGCATCGGGAATAACCTTCAAATAGCACATTTACGCTATACATAACAAGTAACACCAGCGATGTAGTGGTAAATCACGATATTGTTTGCAGATAGGTCATTTGTTCAAATCCCGTCGGGTTTGTTTCGTCGATTCATATCAAATTTTGACCAATGTGACAGGGCCATGTGTCGCCTCAAGATTGGCCTATAATCAACCAACCATGCAACGACACTTGTCGAAACCTGGACATGCCATGTGTTGACCAGAACCATGAGCCTGGAACCTTGACCGCTAGAACCCTGAGTTGAACATTGACTGTCGGAACCTTGAGCGTTGACTTTGACTTTGACTTGTTGACCTTTGACTTTTTGCCATATTTGGACCTGAACTTTGACTGGCTGTAACTTCACCGTAAGACATCCTTTTTCACCCGTTCAAGTTGCATTGGATTTGAACGACGAAATCTATGCAATGGGGATGGTTTGAAAAGCATTTGACAACTTTGATTTTTAAGCATTTTCTAGAACTTTGAGCATCTTTTGGATCCTCCGGATCACTCCTTAATCATTTTGGATCAAAGACATTACAAGAATAGATTTGACAAAGGAAAAAACCTTCACCAACAAGATCAACTATAGCTCGAACAAAATACTCAAAAACCTTGCCAAGGAACCTAGAGGAAAAACAAAGCAAATAATTGACAACTTACCCAAGCTAACAAAGGAAGAAGGGATGAAATCCTAAAATGTTGTCCTTCTTAGTGGTAGAATTACCACTCAAATAGATCAATCTTGAAAGCTTGTAGAAATCTTGAACTAGCACAACAAATCTTTGATGCACCAAGATATAAACCAAAAAAGGAGAGTTTCAAGCATTAACACCAAAACCTCCAATAGGTAGATCTTTAACAAAATTGTATTCTCAAATGATATCCAACAACTTGGAATGAGAGGAGAGCTTCTATTTACAAAGGAGACTTCTACATCACTCTCACTCTGTATTATTTTATATATCCTAAAATCCAACATAGGAGAATTACAAAAGTGACTTATCATCAATGTTATCACAAAATATAGCACCTTAGTTCAAAGCCTTCAAAAGATGTGTTGTAGTAGCTATAACAACCACAAAATTTTGTCCATTTTAGAATTTTGGAGACCCCTATACTAGATCTTATTTCAACCTCTATCTATGGTCTCTTAGGGTTTCACGATCCTTTTACATCTTCAACGTCTCTTTACGACTTAGGAAAATTCTACCTTGAAAAACATAAAACAAGGTTTCTCTATAAGTTGCTAGTCACATTAGTGAATTTCCATCTAAGCCCTAAATATGTGACTTGCGACCTTGGTCTCTATAAGCTGCCGAGACCTCTTATGGCACTAGTTGTTTAATTGCACATGAACTGTCCATACCTTGTGCGACCCGCTTGTCGTGTTAATTTTTCATCAATTGTTCTATGTTGCAACTATTACTTCAACAATTCAATAGCATCCAAATAAACAATTTCACTTCTTCAATTAACCAATGACAGTAGAGCAATAGTAGATAGAACAATTATTCAAATGCACAATGAAAGGCAGCCAAGAGACATGAGACAATATTTGGTCAATGACTAGGAAAAAACCCAAGGGGGAAACCTTTTGCAATTCCTTCTTCTATTAGATTGTCTTCAAATGTCCAGCAAAGAGAGTACATCATCCAAAAGTCAAAGTCAAGCTTTGACTAGCCAATACCCAATATCCAAGAATGATAATATGTCAAGCAACTACCGAAAACAAAGACAAAAGAGAGAGCTGAAGTCAACAATAGTCAAATCTGATCCTTCTACAAAGTTATTCAATCAAAAACAGTAAATAGCAGCAAAGTCGACGATAAGCAGTCAATGGTCAAGGGTCAAAGCAGTCCTCTAACAGCTCGGTCAAAGTTAGTCAAGCTCAGCCTCAAATGTTGGTTAAAGTAAGCCCAAAACAATCCCAAAACAGCTAGTCAAACTCAGTCAAAGTCTACTCTTGCTTTTTTAGTCAAAATTGTGGTCAACCCTGAAGTCAACGCTAGTCAACCTGCCCATATTTCCTCGATCTATGTTCCCTCTAATGTGGCCTAGAGAAATAGATATATTCCAACCAAAGATACAATAAAAGATGGTCAAACAGTCCTTAAATGCCTAGAAATAGGTCTGCAATTTGGCCCAATCAGAAAATGAATTTTGTCCTTCACACGTGTGAGAGATACCCTACAATTCTGAGTTGTACAAACCAATAGAATGAGAAGAGAGATGATATGTTGAGAGTTGATTTGGTGCCAAATGAGGAGGACTCAAATTCTATTTATATGCAACTTGAGGGGTGCCATCTTATCCTTGAGATGCGTCATTTGACCCGAGGTTGACCTTGACAATTTGTACTTGTGGGCTTGACCTCAAAAATCCACTTTTCCATATCTGAATTGAGTGCTTCAAAAGTCAATTTTGGTACTCTCGAAAAAAGGAATTCAATGCAATGTTTGGAATTTGTCACCGAGCTGCCAAATTAACAGTCCCTCTCAGCTTGGGAGAAATTCCAACCGAATCATGTGATCATCATATGTCATGTACTTCCCTGTTCATCTCTCCTTGCCTCTGCTCATCTTATGTTGAGCATTCTCAAATCTAAAGAAGAAGAATTGTTGCAGGGGAGCTCCAACTTCCACCCTGTCTCTATCACTACTGGGGAGACTCTACTACCACCTGGAATCATCATCATCATCATTGGGGAGCCATAACTACCACCCGTACCTAAGGACAATGGGTACGATCAACCTACCCCAATGCATAGGGATCACACTCTATCCCAAAGTCCCTAACAATAGGTGAGATCAACTTATTGGAGGTAAGGATAACACTTTACCCTATTGTCCCTGATCATCCATCTTAACCCTAAAGAGTCAGATAGTGGAACACTTGCATCCACCAACTTGGGCGAGATCCACCTACTACAAGGGGTATGGATCACACTCTATCCCAAGTCCCTCAACCCATTGGCCAGATGGGAGAGGTTATCCCACAGAGTGGGCAAGATGCTAATTGGGGCATACTCAGACTAGGGGATATCCTAGGTCTCAACATCCTATCGATTAGAGGTCTCTCATCCCCAGGAGCCGTATAACTCCATTCTTCACCTTGGGAACTCAACAGGGGGGGAAGAGCACTACCCAGTGTGCTTGATCGGCCAAGGCCCTTATTAGAAAGGGTCATCTCAACCAGTCCAAGCTGCTCCCTTAAGACCAAGAACTTCCCTTTCGGAAAAGCCTTGGTGAGGATATCGACGCGTTGCTCATCCGCCGAAATGTGAATAAGTATCAAAGCTCCTCTTTGTACTATATCTCAGACGTAATGATATTTGATCTCTATGTTCTTGGACTTGTGGTGAAACACAGGATTCTCTGGAAAACGAATCCCACTCTTGTTGTTGCAATAAATGACTGTCATGTCCAGAACCTACTCAAGTAGCTCTCCAAAGAGCTTCCTCAACCAAACTGTTTCACAACTTGCTAGGCTAGCTACAATATACTCGGCCTCAGTAGTGCTAAGGGCTATAGACTTCTGCCTCCTGCTCATCCACGATATCATGGCCGATCCCAGACTAAAACAACATCCTTAGGTACTCTTCCTGTCGACAACACTGCCAGCCTAATCTACATCTATATATCCATGTAGTCTAACATCTCCAGCGGCATATCTCAATCCAAGGTTAATAGTCCCATATAAATATCTCAATACATGCTTGGCAACGACCTAATGTATGTGGTGAGGCTCAATCATAAATTGGTTCAAAGTGTTTACCTGGGATCTAGAATTAATTAAATTTTTGGCTTAGGATTTTAATTAGTTTTTGGCTAGAAACTTTAATTAATTAACCTATGAGGGGATAAATTATTTTTCCAATCCTCAAGACACTTTACATCATGATTTTCATATTTTTTACATCATAAGGGGGAAAACTCATTTGTAATAGACCCTCAGACTGCTCATTTCTGTGACAAAAATATAATCCAACAGACCAAGCAATTTGTAATAAAATAACCTAACCCGTTCAAGTTGCATTGGATTCGAACGATGAAATCTATGCAATGGGGATGGTTTGAAAAGCATTTGACAACTTTGATTTTTAAGCATTTTCTAGAACTTTGAGCATCTTTTGGATCCTCTGGATCACTCCTTAATCATTTCGGATCAAAGACCTTACAAGAATCGATTTGACAAAGGAAAAAACCTTCACCAACAAGATCAACTATAGCTTGAAGAAAATACTCAAAAACCTTGCCAAGGAACCTAGAGGAAAAACAAATCAAATAATTGACAACTTACCCAAGCTAACAAAGGAAGAAGGGATGAAATCCTAAAATGTTGTCCTTCTTAGTGGTAGACTTACCACTCAAATGGATCAATCTTGAAAGCTTGTAGAAATCTTGAACTATCACAACAAATCTTTGATGCACCAAGATATAAACCAAAAAAGGAGAGTTTCAAGCATTAACACCAAAACCTCCAATAGGTAGATCTTTAACAAAATTGTATTCTCAAATGATATCCAACAACAACTTGGAATGAGAGGAGAGCTTCTATTTACAAAGGATACTTCTACATCACTCTCACTTTGTATTATTTTATATATCCTAAAATCCAACATAGGAGAATTACAAAAGTGACTTATCATCAATGTTATCACAAAATATAGCACCTTAGTGCAAAGCCTTCAAAAGATGTGTTGTAGCAGCTATAACAACCACAAAATTTTGTCCATTTTAGAATTTTGGAGACCCCTATACTAGATCTTATTTCAACCTCTATCTATGGTCTCTTAGGGTTTCAACCTCTATCCATGTAGTCTAACATCTCCAGCGGCATATCTCAATCCAAGGTTAATAGTCCCATGTAGATATCTCAATACATGCTTGGCAACGACCTAATGTACGTGGTGAGGCTCAGTCATAAATTGGTTCAAAGTGTTAACTGCGAAGCATATGTCAGGGCGAGTGTTTATCAGAAACATCAAAGCACCATTCAATTGTCTATACTCAGAGGGGTTTCATAGGTCCGTTTCAGCAACCTTTCCACACAGCTTCTTGAAATTCATCCCCATAGGTGTAGGCAAGGATTTGCACTCAACCATGCCAAATATTTCCAGCAATTTTATAACAGATTTTCCTTGTGAAAGGAAAATCTCGCCCGACTCTTGCCATACATAAAGTCCCAGAAAATAGTGCATTAAACCAAGATCTTTCATTTCAAATTCAGAAGCCAACTCCCTCTTACATTCTAGAATGAGAGGGTCTGCACCTATCAAGAATAAGTCTGAGGACGCTGTCAAAATGTGCGCTGTCAAAATGATTCTACTGTAGTGCAAAAACACTGTGAATATATATGATAATATATATTATATATATATATATATATAATATATATATATTATATATATGAATTTTAGAGATGTGAGCACTGACAGGTGCCGCAGAACTATAATGCAATGTCCATATTTCAAAGCGATGCCCAAAAATTTCAAAGAGATCTCTAAAATTGTAATACAATTTCCAAAATTATAATGTGATGCCCAGGACTATAATGCAGTCAATACGATGACCAGAACTTGTAATATGATGCCATCGAAATTACCATTCTTGCTACAAAACAAAACATCCGAGCTACCAAAAGCATGCTCTCATTTGATAAGCCTTGCTTCCAATTTATAGTAGATCATGGCGCTTAACTTATGACAGTTGATATGAATTAGCCTTTTTGGAGGGAAATACTCTAACTAAAAATTTGAACATATTATATATTTTTTTCTTTAAATAAATAAAAACCCAAATTAATATTATTTTCCATTGAAAAATATAATTCAAATTCTCCCTTTTCGACCAAATTAAATCCTCTTTTAAGGGCGAGATGGGATTTTCTTAGGGTTTAGGGTTTCTATGGGAATTCATCCCGAAGTTGCCCACATTTTAATACTCCCTCTCAACGAAGGAGGAATTTCCATCATCATCATAAACCTTATCTAGGATGTCTAAACATGAAGAATCTCGGGTGAACGTATCTCAATCATAAGGAAGGCAGACAATTAGATCATTGATAAGACCCATCTCATATTGTCTCATAAAAGAAGACGAATCCATAAACAATGGTAGGGGAGATCAGCCCTCCAAACCCTACTTGTCTTCAGGTCAAATCACATGACCTCCATCTTAGCTATATAAACAAAATATCCATCACATCGCATCCTTTGCTCATCCGTTGAACAATATTGATCTAATAGAAGAAGAAGAAGAATTATCATAGGGGTGCATGCGGTCATTTTAAATAGAATCATCACCGTCATCAAGTCATATCTCGTCTTGACTCGTCCCAACTTTTCTCCAACTGTTGAACAATCTCGAATCAGAAAAAGAATGATCTGATATCATAGGGGAGCCCAACTCAACCCACAATGTAATATCCCCAATTAATTAATTTTGTTAAGAAGAATTTCCATTTTGCAATTTTGGCAATTGGGAGATATTTTGGTATTAAAACTTACGAAAGGTGGGTTAGGAAGTCCCCACTTGACTTTTTGAAGAAAGAAGGCTTCCAAACATTAGAAGAGGAAATAATAAAGTGCAAGTGGAATCTGGGGGTCACTCCAAAGGGAATTCGTACTCCTCCAAAGCGAATTCATACCCCTTAGGAGAGTTTGAATTTGTGGGAACAGAGAGAAGATGAAACTTGACTTGTGGGACCCACATGGAGGAAGAAAGGGTCAGTAAGATAAATAGAGGTGGAGGGCCACATTTTGGAGACTTTTGCTATTTGAACATTGAACCCCTTTGTACGCTTGAGTTGTTGAGCCAGGTCTACATAGTGATGCCTATCACCTGAGGTTTCCAAGAGGAAATCTCAACTCCTTATTCAGTGGACTCCTAGTGCCACTCTAGGGGAGAATATCATCACACTTCAGAGTTGTTCCAAGAGAAACTACAGGCACATTTAGTCACCATTTGGAGCAGACTGTATCGAATAATGTATAATGTAATATATTTGTCAAAAGAAAGGAAAAAAAAATATTATAAAAGAAACCGACTTATTAAAACATGGGTTTCATGCTTGGGTCAAAGGTTTTAGGTCAAAGCTTCCATTGTAGGCTTCTAGGATTTATGTCAAGTGTCATTTTCCATGTCATAATGTAATAGACACTTCTTGATCTTCATTTGTCAAGAAAGAAATTTATTTGTGTAAAATAGGTCAATTATGCCTCCTCCACCAAGTCGACCTCAAGAAAGGACAAGTCAGCCCCAACAAGGGAATTCGACCTCATAGACTCACTATGTATTGGAGCAACTCAACACGCACTCAACAAGTTCGAATTGCAGTGGCTGGAAGCAGTAAAGGTTGCGAAATTCAAGGAAGAAGGAAGAAAGATCTAGCAAAGGAGAATATCGTTATCTAGCTAAGGAAGTCGAACATTTCTCTATCTTATCTCACACGTGTGAAGGAATTGAAGTTGCATGAGGGCCGAAATTTCAGTCTTGAAGCTGGGCTGAAATTCTGATGTAGTAGGGTTGAAAATTTGTCCTTGATGTAGTATTGATGCAGTATTGATGCAATATTGTTGCAGTTGATATTTGAAGGTTGGAAGAACAGTTTTAGCACTGACTTGGTGGATGGTTAAGGTCTTTTGGTCTAGGGTCTTGGTCTATCACAATTTGAATATACTGATGGAAGAGTTTGACTAGGTTTTCCCCTATAAAGGCGTTTTAGCCCTAACTGAGTGTCTACTTCTGGTGTCCCTGATCTTCATGTTTTCTCTTTGATGATTTCTTGATGGGACGATAAAAGAAGAACATAAAGAAGTTAATAAGAACATAGTAATATCACAAGTAATTATCAACATAAGAAAATCTTTCTGCCTTTCCGATTTTTTAACATGGTTTCAGAGCTAAGGTGAAGAAGGAAGAAAAAGGCAGCTTAAAGATCTATTGAAGAAAAGGGATCAAAGGAAGGTCATTAAAGAAAAGGATTATATAAGAAGAGAAGCCTCTGCGGGAACTATGAAAACTTCAATGAAGGGAGGAAACAGCCCTGGCTGAGTGCCTACTTTCGGTGTCTTTGATCTGCATGTTTTTGCTTTGATGGTTGCTTGATGAGAAGAAGATGAAAGAAGATCATAAAGAAGTTAATAAGAACATAATAATCACAAGTAATTATCAACATAAGAAAATCGTTCTACCCTTCTTAATTTTTAACAGACTAGGCACAAGAAGGGAACATGCACCCCTTGGAGGAACCAAATTATAAGCAATGAAGATTTTGGGTTTTGGTGGGCAAGTTTCCTTTGGGTTTTGTTGAGGCTTTCTAGTGATTTGTTAGGTTGATTGGAGGGCTATCATCTAGGCTGAGTGTGGTTGTTTCTGGGCATGCACAGGAGTAGCACGGTAGGGCCCACACAGTCCAAGGGGAGTTAAGTTCATGTGGGTTGGAGGTGTTGCAAAGTAACTAGGTTCGATCTTCATAATGACATGTGTAATTGTGATTTTATGTAATTGATGAAAAGAAGAAAAGTAAAATTATTATTGTAATGCTTGTCTCATGGGTTTCATGAGCAAGGAATTTTTATTTTAGTGATGACTCCCATTGTGAGCCTTTAGGATTTGTCATCTAGTCATAAAAGTCAATTTGAGTCTATGTCATGGATGAAGGACCCTTCTTGGGCATATTATACTTGTGTATGAGACAATAGAAATGTCAAGTAGCCCTCCAAGACCAAGCACAAGCATTAACCTCAAGTCGGCCTCAAAGTGGAATTAATTATCTCGCACTGACATGTCGGCTCAGCTTGATATTAAGTTGGCTTATTACTTTGGGAACAACTACATATAGTGCAATGCGCCTTCATTTCAGGACAAAATTTTCGGTGATCAAGTCTGAAGTAGAAAAGTGCAAAGTACAACAAGGTAGCTTATAGTACAACAAAGGAAAGAGGAGTATAGTCCAAGTTCTTTTTTGATTTGTTTTTGGGTTTATATTATCTTCATGTGTGAGGCAACAAGAGCTTACATGAAGCAAAAGAAGCCGAGAAAAAGTAGCACCCCCCCTAGCCGAGTTGGAAAAAGGTTGAATCTAGAAGGGAGGCCAAGACAAGAATTGGAAGAAGGTAGTGTCTAGAAGGAAGGCCGAGATTGTAGAAATTTCTCATTTCCCACACCGGTTTTCAGTTTCACCTTATTTCTCCCATATAGTTAAATTCCCTTTCCCATATCCATACATTCAACAACTGAAAAAATAAATTTTTGCTAAAAACACAAATTCTGGAAATTTTACAGAATGCTGAAAAATGTAGAAATAAAAAATCAGCAGGTACAAACAGTCATTTAACACATTTGAACACAGTGATTTTTGGTCAATGTGACCCTGGAAAAACCCCCTACAACTCTTGGGGAAAACCAGTTCGAGAGCTCTTCTTTATTCTGAAAATGCCTTTTTTACAGTGAGAAATATTCAGCAAAAAATCAGCGAGCAAATTTACGACTTATCTCTTTTCCCGTGCCTCACAACAAACTGGAAATTATAGCAAACAGGACAGCAATAAACTAAGTCACCTGACACGGGGATTCGGGACACGTAGGATTCGATATTCGTGGTGTCGGATTCAGACATGCTGACCCCCCGGAACAGGACACGTTATATATTATTTTATTAA
>APFE030148486.1:1152-12733 GCA_000404065.3 Pinus taeda
TTTCACTGGAAATTTTTGGACAGAATTATTTTCTTGTCTTGGTACTCAGTTAGCTCATAGCTCATCTTATCATCCTCAATCTGATGGGCAAACTGAAATAGTAAACAAATGTTTGGAAGGATATCTTCGTTGCTTTGTATCTGATAAACAGACACAATGGGTCAAATGGTTGCCTCTGGCTGAATGGTGGTATAACACTTCGTTCCATACAACAACAAAAATGACCCCATTTATGGCACTTTATGGGTATCAACCACCATCCATCACATCATATTTAAGAGAAAATTCTAAGGTTCAGGTAATGGAACATCACATCGAACATCAACAACACAAGTCCTCCAACTCTTAAAGGATAACCTCGTGTTGGCACATAATAGAATGAAACAACAAGCAGATCAACATTGTAGCGAAAGAAATTTTGATGTAGGTGATTGGGTATTCCTACGGCTACAACCATATAAACAAATGTCCCTCAAGCAAGCTAAGAAGGATAATAAATTATCACCAAAGCATTATGGTTCGTACAAGCAGTTGCAAAAGATTGGTACTATGGCATACAAATTGGAGCTTCCTGCAACTTCTCGAGTGCACCAGTTTTCCATGTTTCATGTTTAAAGAAGGTTATAGGCAACAAGCTCCCTATTCAAACAATATTGCCAGAACTTGATGAGGAAGGAAAAATTATATTGGAACCGGAAGCAGTCACAGAAACAAGAACTCGACAACTATGAAATCATTCAATTTCGGAGTATCTCATCAAGTGGAAGAACTTATCTGCTGAAAATTCCACATGGGAGGATGAGAATTTTACCCAGAAGCATCTAAAACTACTCAAGTGTTGAGGACAACACTTTTTTGAAGGAGAGGAGCATGTTAGGTCCCAATAATACTAGTGATTACCCCATTACTATTGTAGTTGTATCCCTTATTAATATTGTTGTGCCCCTGTTGTCCCCATATTGTTATCATTGTGCCCCATAGAATCCCTCTATTGTTATTTTTGTGCCTTTATATTATTATTGTTAGGTCGGTTGGGTTATATTGTGACTCCTTAGCCTCCTATATATAGAAAGGAGGTTTTGTCATTTGAATGATAAAAGAATCATTCATTTGTGTAATGTAAAGGAGGTTGCCCCCTCGAAGAGACTGAATTCTAAGGCATTGATCTATCTTTCCTATCTTTTCATGAGCTGGTTTCATAACAGCATGGTAGAGTAGGATGCATTGCATGTTGATTTCTGCATTAGAAATAACATGATATGATATTTCTCATGGTAGATAGGTGCATATTTGCATATTTTATTTTCTGTTGATTTTATGGCCTCACAGATAGCATGTGTGATCATGAGACATCGTGAAAGCATGCTACCCCACGTTTTTCGATCCATTATATGTGCAGGTGACAGGTCTGTGATAACCAAGAGATTGTTGGAGTTCTCATCACCTCCCGTTCGCGTGGCTTCGCCCACTTTTCGAGAGATCACGTCCCAATTGGAGTCAGATGTTACCCACCATTTTGTGGGTAATATCCCTAGGAGAAAAAAATTTCTCCAAGATGATCCTCAATCAGCAACTAGCAACCCCTTGCAGCCACCAGCTAGCTCATTGTGCCATTTCTCCGCCACCTGAGCCAGCCATGTGGTCCCTCGCCCATCTGCCATGATCGTATGTTTGAAGGTGGGCCTCCCAAGCCTAAAGGTATGCCTTGTCATTTGGAAATTGAGTATTGTAGTTTGCTTATCATGGACACTACTAGGCATGGATTAATGGGGGGATTCGGCGGAAAGAATGGGTTAGGTCTCTGCTCTTATCCCCTAGACCCCTATTAAGTATTAACCTTGGATTCTAGTCTTGTGGGATCTCTCTTACTGACCATTTGGCTCTAGGGATAGTATTTCATGGGAAACCTTGTTTTTGGTGGTGTGGTCTCACTCCTTTATTGCTTATATTACCCTCTTTCTATTCATTATTACCGCATTCATCATTTCTCCCACCTGGGTCCACATAGGGTTAGCATGCCCCTCCCCTTGCCCACACCATGGGTCATAGCCTGGAATGAAGCCCAAAGGTTGACGCTAAAAAGAAAAATAAATGCATATATGGCCACATTCAACAGGAAAATGTACCACAAAATGCAGAATATGGTTGGGAGAAACACATTTGGCAAAAGCCAATACATGAGTTGTACCCCATCATCATGGCCATCACCCTAGTTCCTAGTACCTACAAATCAATGAAACTCCATCATATAGGAACCCATGGTTGTCCCAACCCCTGGGGGGTAATGAACCTCCCCACCTTAAAAGGGGGTATTCACTGCTATATCTTATACACCATGCTCTTACCCCTTGAGCTCACTGCAGTTAATCAAAGAAAATCATAAAAAGGCAAAAGACATATAAAGAAGGGTGGAAAAATCAAGGTTGGGGCACCTCATGTACCACGATTGCTCCCTCCTATAGATTATAAACTCAAGTGTGGGCTTCCTTCTTATTAGCTACCCTTGTACCCCAGCATGTGACCCAGGGTTGCCCCTTGTCATCCCCTATTTCATTCACCTATTTGTCACATGCCACCATCTTTTGAAGGATGTATCTTGACTATATTATCCCCTTTAGAAGTAGAAACCACCTAATAGGATTATTGGTTAACCCCATTTCGAGTTTAGGAGACATTGGCACATCTCAAAGCCCATTATGGAAGGGCAGACCATTATGAAGTCCCCACCTGTGGTCCATGCTTTGGTAAGCTCATTTACTCGATTTCTCTAATGACTTGTTGTACTGTAAGGCTAGGGGACATATGCGACCTTATGAAGGATTGCATATGGTCTCCATTTTGGGTTTGGTCTCCCTATACGAGGTCCTAATCCTTCAGATGGCTACATTGGCACATGTAACGTGTGCATTGAGAGCCATGGGCCTCCACAACAGCAGACAACACTCCATGGATCCCCACAGCCATTCAGAGATTGCTCGTGGTTCACTTATTGGACGAGGAAGATGCACTATCCATCATGCCTAGCTAACCCCAGATATGCACCATACACTTGGCAGATGATCCAGGACTTGCACGATGATGTGGCATCACCTATACAATCATCCTAGCCCTTGCAGGCGATCTACAGGCATCTTCAATTTGTTTAGAGACCCATGAGGACACTTGTGTGCCCCCACATGTCATTTGGAGCACCACATGTTATTACAAGGGGCCAACCCCTTGTCCATTTCTTTTGAAGATCCTACTCTTCATTGTGGCACCCATGGACCTCATTAGGCCTGTTAAAGGGCCCTACGACATGCATAAATTGTTATTTGACCTCTTGAGAGGCCTACTCTTTCATTTATGAGCTAGTTTGGTGGGTTTGTCACCAAAAGTTGAATTATTAGAACATTATTTTATTTATAGGGCTTATGTAGGCCGAGGAGGCTAATTTGGAGTCCTAATTTGTGTATAAATACAAGTGAGATGAGTTCATTTGCTCATTATCACTTTGGATTGGATCTCTTCTCTCTTGAGAATTTCGCACTTTTTCTTGGAGAATGAATTGGAGCTTTATAAATGAATTTTGTTGTGTGGACATTGGTCTATCTTATATAGGAGCTTCTCTTTTGTCAATTGTGGATGGTTGGATATACTCTCTTACATGTAAGTGCATGTTTTTAATGTTATTCTTGTTTTACTTTTTCATATACATTGGACTGGGATTTTTGTTATTTCTAGGGCTAATTGTTGCATGCATTTACTACTTAAAATTGTGGAATTTTGTCTCTATTATAGCATCTCTCAATGTATAGGCCATGTAATATGAACAAAATTTCCTAGGGGTAATTCTATCAAAGAATTTGACCTGATAAGCCATCTCCTTTGCACATCGAAGTATAAAAGCTGCAAGATTGCTTCTCCTTGACCTAGAAGGGCAGCAAAGTGATCTTGAGGCCTCCTTGACTAAGAATCAAGAATCCTACTCATATTTCATCATAGACTCCATTCTCCCAAGACTAAGGCACCGATATATCAATAGGTGGTCACCAAAAATCACATCCTTTCACCTTCATTTAGGTCTAGCCAAGTTGGGGCACCTACAGCATCAATTTCCCGACAAGCTAGCCCTCTAAATAGTTTGATCTCTTAAGGTCTCATGCGCTGGTGTTTCCTCAAGGTCTCCTTCAAATTTGAAGCCATTATGTCAATGGAGTTGTGAGAAAAGCCAAGCCCTAGATTCGAAATCAATCTTGCCCTAGCATCCCCAAAGGATAGTACCTTATTGGATCAATTCAAACCTTTAACTAGATACTCTTCTTTGATCCATTTCCATACCTTGTCCAGGTTAGGGATAATCATTGGTTTCCATACTCTTCTCCCCTACCCTAGACTGGATCCACTTGGTCTAGTATGATCTCGTTCCTTTGGAAAGACAATTCTTCAAGAACTATTCGAAATACCAATTTCAATAAGGATTTTAAGGATTGGGAAATTCCTTCATAAGTCATATCCCATAAACCTAACCCTCAAATCCTCCCTTCATTTCCTTAGAATACATTGTACCTTGCTTAGAGAGCAAGCAAGCTCTATCTTCCTAACTCTTTTGGGAAAGGGATTACTTGGGTCACTCCACATCATTTCATAGACTTATCCTTCATCGGTGACTCCATAACATACCAGGTCTCCTCCCATCGGTGAAAGTCCGTAAATATAAGGGAGTCTTAGCTGAGATGACAGTGGGCTAAGTCTCCATTTGTTGCCCTTGATCTAGCATTTTCCCTTTAGAGATCCCCTTTAAGTCCCCTATAGTTTGAGCGGTAACAGGGTGGAAGAGAAATAGCACACACACAGGGAAAATTTCTCTCAGGGGATCTCAAGTTTTAGAGATCCAAATTTTCCAGTTGCAGATTGGCAGTAGTCGTGAGCATATTTCCTCACTCCAAAAGGGAGTGCATGTATCAGATCCAACAGCGAAGCAGAGGGAACGAGGGAGATTTTCAACCAAAGTTAGAGATGGCCACAGTCTCGCTTAGGGATCAGGATAGGTTGGAGGGAACCTCCACCTATGTCATCTGGAAGGCTAGGATGTTCTTCCTGCTGGATGAACATGGCCTGAAAGCCTGTGTGGAGAACATAGTAGCAGTACCCCAGGATGTCGATCAACTCAAGGAGTACAAAAAGAAAATGGCGAAGGAAAAGCAAATGATTTTGGATGAAGCCTGAGATCATCTAGTCTCACATGTGGCAGACAAGGGTACGGCCAAGGATATATGGGATGCTCTCTCTGAGCTATTTCAGAGTTCATTTGAACAGCAGAAGATGTTTCTCTACGAGAAGCTAGGGCGCATAAGGATGCAGAAGGGCGAGAGCATCGATGGCTTCCTCACCATGATTCAGGAAGTTTGAGATCAGCTAGCAACCATTGGGGAGGCACCCCAACCCACAGAGCTTGCATGATTGGCACTGAATAGTGTCTCAAATTATTGGCAAGTGTTTGTCCAAAGTATCTTAAGCAGAGACACATTGCCTAAATGGGACAGGATGCGGCCCAATCTGCAACAAGAGGAGTTGAGGCGGGCTCTAGTAAAGAGTACCATCAGCAACAACAGCGATAAGGGTGTGACAGGTGACAAGGAAGAAGAAAATGTGGCCCTAGCATCTAAGGGTCCCAATCAAGGGCAAGGGGAAAAGAAGAAGAAGAAGGACCTGTCAAAGGTCAAGTGCTTCAGACGTGGTGAGTTCGGCTGCTACAGTACGTAGTGTCCTCTTAGGCAGAAGGACAAGTAGGAGAAGCAAGACCAGGCAGCAGCGTCCGCTGAGATTGATAAGTTTTCATTGAGGCTAGAGGAAGACTGCGCAATGTTTACAGCTATACCTCAAGGAGAGAGGTGGGGCGATCTAGAACTATAGTCCTAGAGCAGCGCAGACATGGGCAGGATCCTTGAGGTGTCCTCCTCATGGAGCAGTAGGTTGTTACAGCGGCCCATAGTATTCAGTAGTAGGATGGATCAGTGTCAGTGATGCAGTCAGATCCTAGAGTGATAGTTGTAGACTAGTAGCAGTTAGGTGTTGAGGAGCGCAAATGCTGTGTTGGCAGTAGTGCAGAATGGCACAATTTAGAGTCAGCAACAACGCAAATTCTTTAATGGACAGTGCAGTGGCTAATAACAGTGAGGACTCAGTAGACAGATGCATCATACTGAACACAATTGATTCAGTATTTAAGATGCTTCTCAATAGCAGTAGTTGCAATTGCAGCAACAACAGATGAGAGGAAGTTGCAATGCAGATGCAAAGTTGGCAGCAGTATAGCAGTGTCAGCAGCAGTAGAGATGCAGCACCAGAGTTGCGCAGTGGTTGGTGGGTAGTGGCAGGTAGTCACAGTGGACAGACATAAGCAGCGTAACAAAGGAATGATACAGAGACAGGGTGTTGTAGCCACAGTGGTGCAACACTAAAACACCTTCCTCGGTAAGAGGGAGTGCTAGTTTTTGTAGCATCTGAGGTGTTCTAGTCTTGAAACTTTGTGAAGAGACTAAAACACAGGAGTTCTCCATAACCCATAAATCGTTTCTGGAAATTCCACCTAGAAGTGTCTCAATTAGATTATTAGCCTATTTCTTAATATTTCGTAAGTCTAAACTTAGGAAAAAAGGTTAATTAATCAGAATTAATTGAGATAAATGTTAGTTTTTGTAGCATCATATGTGTTCTAGCCTTGAAATTTTGTGGGGAGGTTAAATACATGAGATCTCTAAAACCTAGAAATCGTTTTTGGAAATTCAGCCTAGAAATGACTTAATTATATTATTAACCAGTTTCTAAATATTTCCTAAGTCTAAACTTAGGGAATATGTTACTTAATCAGTATTAATTAATTCAAGGTGTGAATGATCTAGAAATTCAGACGGATCTACTCCAAGATGATCCTAGACATTGATGAAGTTATAATCTTGGTCGTTGGTGAATAGAGAATTATAAGAGGAGGTCGATGTGGTGATGGAGAAGACACTTGAGAAGTTTGATTTCATGAGTAAATCAATTTCTAGAGTAGCTACAGTCAGTCGTCGGAGAGAGAGCTAGTGAGATCAAAGCAGTGAGTGAGGGGCAGAGACAGTGAAGTTGGAGGAAGGATTCCAGATACGGTGAGTGCATTTGTAGAGAGGCAGAAGAACCACAAAGACGCTGACGTTGGGGCAACGCAGTAGCCATTAGAGGCAATGCTGATTTGCTAGGAGAGATCAACGTTTTCAATTCCAGAGGCCAGGAAGGAATCCTAGAGTGTCGGAGAAGTGTATTTCTAGTCAACAGAAGGAAAAACGGCTTCATCAGAGTCCAATTCGAGGCTAGACGTCCAGCAGGCTGCGTAGCGCAGTGCAGAGGCTAACACAAAAGCTCAGAGGGTCGAAATTCTGAAGGCAAGTTGTGTCAGGAGATTGCCTGTGGGGTGAGGAAAATGCCTCTCTAGATTTTTTCCAGTATTTCTCTGTAGGATTGCCAGTTTCGGCATTCAATTGTACTCGGATTATTTCACTGCTGCTTAATAATTAAACCCTCTGTTGTTGCACCGATTTCCCCAAGTTGGGTTTTCCCAAGGACTTTTGTCCAAAAATAACTGTATTATTTTATGTGTGCACTAGCATTTCTTCCAGCATTTATTCTTTCACAGTTTTATTTGTGTAGATTGCAGCGTGATTTATTCAGTATTTTTTGTAGCAAACAGTAAATAAATTGTTAAATTAAATTAACAATTAGGAGAATAATTTCTAGTTGCTACAATAGGATACCAGTTTGTGGACTTTTCACATGGTATCAAAGTGCAGTTGATCCATTGGAGAGCTCAGAGGCAAAAAGAGAAGGAATTTCGCTGCTCATTGTGCGCAGCAGGCCGAAATTCCCAAGGGCAGCGCAGTGATTCTACCAAGAGGCTGAGTTGCTTGAGGAGGTTCGATTTTTTTGAGTGAAGGGCAGAAAAATTCGATCTTTCCAGATCGAGTGATTCCAAAGGCAGAGGGAGCAGGTCAAATTTTTCATGGAGCAGATCTCTAGCTGGATGCAGTGGTTTTTGCAACTGTTTGCTAGAGCAGAGCCAGCATCGAATGAAAGGAAGAGGAGCACACTCTGAGGGAGAGAATTCCTTAGGGAACTTCTAGTCTCAAGAAGTTTGATTTTTCCTTGCAGATCAGCAATCGTTGTGAGCAGTTTTTCTCACTCCAAAAGGGAATGTGAATAGCAATGCAGCAGCTAAGCAGAAGGGAAAAGGAGATTTTCAACATTTGTTGAGATGGCCACTGTTGGGCTTCGTGATAAGGACAGGTTGGATGGGGCTTCCAACTATGTCATCTGGAAGGCAAGGATGTCCTTCCTTCTAGATGAGTTTGGCCTGAATATGTATATTGATGCAATGGTAGTAGTTCTCCAAGACGCAGATCGGTTGAAGGAGTACATAAAGGAAATGGGACAGGGGAAACGTTTGATCCTTGATGGAGTCTGGGATTATGTGGTTTCACACATAGTTGGCAAAGATACTACCAAAGAGATGTGGGATGCCCTCTCCACGCTATACCAAGGTACTTCCGAGCAGTGGAAGATGTACCTTGAGGACAAGTTGAGGTGTTTCAAGATGCAGAATGGGGAAGGCATAAACCCCTTCCTCACTACGATTCAGGAGATCCAGGACCAGCTTGTAGCTATTGGGGCAGCACCTCAATCCACAAAGCTAGTACGATTGGCACTAAACAGTGTCTCGGATGAGTAGCAGGTATTCGTCCAAAGTATATTGTGCAGAGATACCTTGCCAAGGTGGGACAAGACGTGGGCCAATTTGTAGCAGGAGTTGAGACAAGCTCTATTGAAGAGCTCCATCAATGGCAGCAGCAGCAGATTGAAGCAGGTGCAGGAGAAGGAGAATGTGGCCCTCGCATCGAAGGGTCCCAGTCAGTGACAGGGGGAACAGAGGAAGGAGAAGAAGGACCTGTCAAAGGTCAAGTGCTTCAGGTGTGGTGAGCTTGGTCACTACAATACCAGTGTCGTCTTAGGTAGAAGGACAAGGAGGAGAAGCAGGTCTAGCAAGAAGATTCAGCAGAGACCGATAGTCTATCCTCAAGGCTGGAGGAAGACTTCACCATGTTTGTTGATATAGCTCCAAGAGTGAGGTGGAGAGATTTGGTGTTGTAGCCCCAGAGAGCTACAGAGATTGGGCAAAGTCCTTGAGGAGTCCACCTCATGGATCATTACCTGGCAACGAGGGCCCACAATATCTAGTAGCATGATGGATCAATGGAAGTTGATGCAGTAGTACCAAAGTGACAGTTGCAAAGACTAGTAGCAATGAAATGCTGAGGAGCGCAGTGCAGTGTTAGCAGCAGTGTAGATGGCACAGTGCAGAGTCAGCAGCAGCGCAGATTCTTTAGAGACAGTGCAAATACTAGTAGCAATCACAAACTTGGGTGACAAATGCATTATACTAATCACAGTTGATTAAGTATTTTAGATGTTTTCGGTTGCAGCAGCAACGGGTGAGAGGGAATTGCAGTGCAGATGCATTGTTGGCAGCAGTATGTCAGTGTCGGCAGCAGTATGTTAGTGTCAGCAGCAGAGATGCAATGTATATCAGAGTTGCGTAGTGGTTGGTGCGCAGTATGGCTAAACATCATCAGCATGACAGGAGATGATACAAAGACAGGGTGCTGCTACAAGGGGTGCAGTAGCACTAAAAAACATTCCTCGCTAAGAGGGAGTGTTACTTTTTGTAGCATTAGATGTGTTCTAGCCATGAAATTTTGTGGAGAGGCTAGAATACATGAGATCTCCAAAACCCAGAAATCGTTTCAGGAAATTCTGCCTAGAAATGACTTAATTAGATTATTAACCTGTTTTTAAATATTTCTTAAGTCTAAACTTAGCGAATATGGTTAATTGATTAGCATTAATCAATTTAAGCTGTAAATGATCTAGAAACTCACACAAATCGACTCCAAGATGATCCTAGCCATTGATTAAGTTTTAGTCTTGGTCGTTGGTGCTCCAACAGAGGATTATAAGAGGTCGATGTGGTGATAGAGAAGACACTTGAGAGGTTCGATTTCATGAGCAGATCGATTTTGCAGAGTAGCAGTAGTCAGTTGCCGGAGAGTGAGCCAGTGAGACCGAAGCAGTGATTGAGGGACAGAAAAAGTGAAGTCGAACGAAAGATTCCAGATCTGGTGAGTGCATTTACAGATAGGTAGAAGAGCCACGGAGAGGCTTGTTGTCACACAGAATGTCTAGGCACCGCAACAACGCTCAGATCGGGGGTTGTCACCCTGATCCCCAATCTCTCCACTTAAATTGTCTCCCTACAGCACGCTAAGGGAAGTAGACCCTATGGAAAAATGGTATGAAGAAGAACTAGTTGGGAACCAACCAGTTCAGGAGACACAGCAAGGTGATCAAGTACTTAATTAAGATTTAGCAAGACTTAGGATTTGATTAGATTTTAAACGATTCATACCAGTGCCTTATGGAGTCAACGATCTTGCTAGGAAATTAAGATCAAGTAATCGAGTAGCAACTGCTGCTTAGATGAATGACTATCTTATATGAAATGTAGATCCTAAAACTAATGTGAGATGCAAGAATCTTGGTTAATTTTAGTTTAAATGCCTATTTAAATGTGAACCCTTCAATCCTTTCTGTGTTGAGTCTGATTTCGTAGTAATTGGCAAAGAGAAGATTAGGAGAAGCACACTAAGGTGTGATTAACGATATCTCTCCTGAACTTCTAACATACCCGTGCCTCCGGCGCTGCAGAGAACTGTGGCTATGACGACTTCAAGGTCACCGTTTTAAGTACTATTAAAACAGGCTTCTCAAGAAAAGACAGATAGAGATCTATCTGTCTGTCGACCAAGCTTATGCTTGAAAGTAAATTTTATCTATGCAAAGTTAACTTATATGCAAATGCACCGGAAGATGGGATGAAGTTAGAGTCGAGGATGGGAAAACACTTATGCCACAAAAGCCCTCAATTACCCAAATGAAATGCTCGCCGTTTTTTAAATGATGACTTAGAAAATAAACTCTTGAAGATACTATAATTAAAACACCAGCTTATTTCAAATCTCCTTGATAGAATTTAGCTCAAAGAGAACAAAAACAACTTTGCAATTCAATATCAATGTCAACAGATTTTCACAAATATGCTTAGCTTAGGGGACAAAGATGCACAATCTACTGTACTTCCACGACAAAATTCATTAACAAATGCTTGAAAATATTTGCCAAATGTCTAACATGTTATGAGCACTAAATAATTCAAGCAATGACGATGGATTTTAATAGATGCAAGATATTCAAACAATGTTCTAGCAATCAAATTTCAAGAAATCAAAATACTTTAAACAACCACGAAAGTTAAATGCTAACCAGTTTCGATCCTAGAATTTAAATGATTATGCTTAGTGACCCAAATCTAAGAAATTTACCACTTTCCTATAGTTAATCTTTATATACGAAAATTCAAGCACATTTAACTATAGAGAAAAAAATGTTCATACCACAAAATTCTCCGTTAGATTTTATCCTTGACAAATTTGATTAGTCTTTAGGAAAACTT
>APFE030148486.1:13153-32765 GCA_000404065.3 Pinus taeda
TTTTTAAATTTTGTAGATATTTTTAGGATTTTAAGATCTAATGAAACTTTATAAATGCTTTTTGATGTTTAAAAATTTTAAAAGATTTTTTGGAACTTTTTTATTTTTATTTTTTTTATGAATGTTTTGGATTTTCATTTTAAATGAAAAAAAAATTCAAGTGAAACGGAAATCAAATCAAAACCAAAAAAAAATAAAAATCAAAACAAAATGAATCTAATTAACGTTGCAAAAGAAATGAAAAGGGACCAACCTAAACTAAACAAAAATAAAACCTACGTAACCAAATAATCAAATAAATTTCGAACTATTCTGGACCTAATCGAAATGAACTAACTTAAACGCATAGCACACAATGATAATAAAAGTCGAAGGTTTTTGTTTTCTGTTGTGTGCAAGTGTGACGGGAAAGGAAACTTCGACGGGCGAAGGATGAAGCAACCAAGTTTGAAGAATGGATTCGATGAAGGGTCTGGCAAGCTAAGAAGACTGCGTGAGGAGTGGGATGGAGGCTACGTGCAAGCAGAGAGGAGAGGGTTGCGTGAAGGAGGCAATACGCAGGCTATAGCAGCGGAATGGAAGAAGACTGCAGGTGACAACTGCGTGAAGGACAACGGCAGCAGAGGGAGCTCATGTGGATAGGGGCACACGCTGACAGGGATGGACAGCAAAACGCAAGGGATAGAAACACTGACAGGTGAGGAAGGGAAGCTGCAACGTGGATAAGGGTTTTGACAGCAGCGAGATGGGCATGAAGAGCAATTGTGAGGACTGAAAAGGGTGCTAAGATGCAACAAACGAAATAAACCAGGTAGTCAAAGAAATGGAGTTGCGGATTGAGGGAGAAAGGCAGCGTAGTGAAAGGTTGCATGAGGGTTTTCAGGCAAAAAGCAAGGTTGCAATTTCGAAATGCATATATGGCTGCCAGCGAGGCTAAGGGATATGAGAGAGAAAAACACAGAAAGACACCCGAGCTTTTTCAAATCTTAAAAATTTTAAAAAAAAACTAAAACTCAGACAGTAAAAATAATATCGAAATTTTCCAGAAAACGACAATGAAAACAAAATCGAAATTTTTTGCTTAGGAAACCCCAGGCAGCAAAGAAATTGCAGCCCAAGAACCGAAGAGAAATTTCTAGATTAAGATCTTATACCTCTACTTAAGATTTACCAGTGAAACTCCAATGAAATTATCCAGATCTAAAAAAAATTAAATTTAAAACCTTGGACTGCAAGACCTAGATATGATCCCTGCAAAAAATGATGCTGATGAACCCCAAAGATCCAGATCTTACCCTCCGAGGCCTAGATCTGGACTCTACACAACTTTCTCCTTCAGATTTGTAGCTGCAAAAAATAGAAAAACACCCAAACGATATATACAATGGCACAAAAAATTAGAACCCAGAAAACTGAAGATAATTACAAATCTATGTACATAAATGGCAGATCTAGCGAATGTGAGTCCAACCACACTCCCAGATCTGATAATTTGAGGCTCTCAACAGCTAGATCTATCGATTTAGCATAAAAAAATTAAATATTTTGAATTTTAGAGGAGGTATTGAGCTCAAAACCCTTCATGCATCACCCATAAATAAAAAAATTTAAAAATTTAAAAATAAAAATAAAAATAAAAATAAAAATAAAAAAAATCTTATGATAAACCTGGGATCAAATTTAAGTTGGTCTCTTCAGAAAACACGGATCGGGAGTTGTTGGTTCAACCGAGAACTTCCCTGAACACCCGATGATCTAAAAATCAAGACTTTCCTGCAAAACTCAACTCATCCATCAACATAGAGCGAGAAAACGATAATAAAATTCAGATTTAATAGAGATACCTGCTATTATATTCAAAACTTAAATTATCGTTCAAACCCGAGCGATTGAGCAAGATACTTGTACTCAAATCACTATTTAGAAAGCTATCATCAATGGCTAAAAAGAAACCTATGCATGAAAATGACACATCTTACAGTATTTCCACAAAGATTAACACCAATAGAAATTAACCCCAAAGTATTTCTTTATTGCTCATAAAAAGATTACAAGAGAGCTTTTTGCTTAGTATACGATCAAAAGATCGGATGAACTGACTGACAAAAGACCTCCTATTTAAAAATAAATCCTCCAATGGCTAGTTCGAGTGATCCTTGTCAAAGCAATCTCGACCGTTGATGAGGATTAAAAAAAAAATTAATCTCATTCGTCGAAATTTTAAATTATTGAAGAAATTCAAATTTTTCAATTAAATGAATTTTAATTAATTCAAAAATTAAATTTTTGAATTAATTTCCTCAAATTTTTGACTTTGACTTAACCCCAGAGACCAAAGTCTTAAAATTTAGCAGAATAATTAATTTTCCTTAGTCCTAAGACATTTTAAAATTTGAATTTTAAAGGACCCACGAATTTTGCCTTTAGAGATTTTAAATTTGCCTAGGACCTATAATTAATTAAATTTTTGGCTTAGGATTTTAATTAAATTTTTGGCCAGAAAATTTAATTAATTAACCTATGAGGGGATAAATTATTTTTCCAACCCTCAAGACACTTTACATCATGATTTCACATTTTTTACATCTCAAGGGGGAAAACCCATTTGCAAAAGACCCTCATAGACTACCCAATTCTACGACACAAATATAATCCAGCAGACCAAGCAATTTGTAATAAAATAACCTAACCAAATAGTTAAGATTATTCCCAAATCACTTTTACCTAGACTCGATCTAGGACACTAGGACTCCCGTAAGATCCTAGTGACAAAATCCACTCCGACTTTGGGGTAAGGCTGAAGAAGAACTCTGCCGATCATCCGAGAATGGATCGGTGAGACAAAAAACCTCTCGGAATGTAGATCGTCACCAGAAAAATAGGTTTACCTAGGCAATTACATACACAACACAAATCTGCTGAGATTATTTACAATTTACACATGCAGAAAGGGTTTACAATATAACATGATGATCAGGCTAATGATGATAGTTGAACGGCACGGACACGTCGATCAGGCGCTTTTCCTTTTGCGAAAAAAGGGAATGTACTGCTATGGGTCGTTGACACGTAGTGTTCAACAAGGCTGACGCTAGGGTAGCGCAATAGCCTCTAGAGGCAAAGTCGATTTGCTGGGAGAGATTGACGTTTTCAGTTCCGAAAGCCGGGAAGGAGTACCAGAGTGTCGGAAAAGCGTGTTATTGGTCAGCAGAAGGCAGAACAACTTCATCAGAGTCCAACTCGAGGATAGACGTCCAGCAGGCTATGCAGAGCAGCATAGAGCCTAACACAGAAGCTCAGAGGGCCCAAATTTTGAAGGCAAGTTGTGTCGAGAGATTGCCTGTGGGGTGAGGAAAATTTCTCTCCATATTTTTGCTAGTATTTTTCTGTAGGATTGTCAGTTTCGGCGTGTAGTTGTGCTCAGATTATTTCACTGCTGCTTAATAATAAAACCCTCAGCTACTGCACCGGTATTATTTTATGTGTGTGTGTGCTAGCATTTCTTCCAGTGTTTATTCTTCCGCAATTTTATTTGTGTAGATTACAGTGTGATTTATTCAGTATTTGTTGTAGCAAACAGTAAATAAATTGTTAAATTAAATTAACAATTAAGAGAATAATTTCCAGTTGCTGCAATAGGATTCTAGTTTGTGGAATTTTCACAATAAGGTGTGAATCATCTAGAAATTCACACAGATCGATTAGGAAATAATTTAGGCCCTTGATTAAGTTTTAAACTTGGTTGTTGGAGGTCCAACAAAAGATTATATGAAGAAGTTAATGGGTAGATGGAGAACACACTTGTGACACACAAAGAGGTCGATTTCCTTGGAGAGTTCAATTTTCCAGAGGCAATAGTCGAAAGAGTTCGATCTTCAAAAGGAAGTAGAGACAACGAGGGGAAAGGACAGAGAGGCTGGAGGAATATTTTCCAGTTCCGGCGAGTATATTGTAGAGAGGCAGAGATAGCCACAGAGGGGTTGCGCAAGGGCTACACAAAAGCCTCTAACAATGAGTTCGATTCTGCCTGGGAGAAGCAGAGTTTCAATTCCAGAGGTCAGAAATACTTTCAACAGGCCAGGAGAGACGTTTTCCCAGTCAGCAACAAACTAGACAGCTTAAGGAGTGGTTGATTCAGGCTGAGCGTGGAAGGGACTACGTAAGGGTGACACAGGCCTACGCAGAAGCAATTTGGACGGCTAACTTGGAGCTTGCAAGTCAGAGCCCAGATTACTTGTGGGAAAATTCCTCACTAGATTTCTCCTAGTATTTTTCTCTGTAGGATTGCCAGATTCTGGTATTCAGTTGTAATTATAATTCTCACTACTGCATAATAATATAAAACCCTCAACTGTTGCACCGGTTTTCCCAAGTTGGGTTTTTCCGAGGAATTTAATCCAAAAATAAGTGTGTCAAATTGTGTGTGTGTTGTTGACCACATTTTTGTCAACAATCCAAGGAAGCAGGATCCAAAGACTTGAAAGAATTTTTTCAAAATTCAATCATTAGCCAGCCAATTATTATATCGTTGTAAACCCAATTTCTACAAGTAATGTTGTAAATGAGGCTAGTATGACCGTTTAATTTAGCCACAACACCTAGGTAAGCCTTTGATTTTGGCAACGAATTTCATCCTAGGAGGGTTTTTAACCTCACCAAATTATGTGTGTTTCTAAACACGGATAATCGACAAAGTTTTTCATCCAGCTTAAACCCTAAAGCTAGGGTGGAATTCATTGACAAAGTCTTAGGTGAGTCCTAGTGTTATATCGAGTCTTTGTAAAAGTAGTTTGAGAAGAATTTAAGCTATTTGGCTAAATTATTTTATCATAGATCACTTGGTCTATACTAGATAATATTGTGTCACAGAATTGAGCAATACCATGAGGGTCTATAACAAATGTGTATTCCCCCTTTGAGAGTTGAATTATTTGTAATATCTAATGTCAAAAATATTTAGTGCATGGTCTCTCATATTTAGACACCATGGCTAAAGTATTTAAGAGTGGAAAAAATATTAATCCCTTCTTGTGCCAATTAATTAATTTTTCTAGCTAGATTAAAATTAAATCCTAAGCCCCCCGGCTGCGGGTGAATATTAAAGAGATTAATACGGGGGCAGCTTTCCCACTGGGCAAGTGGCAGCCCAGATCCGCCAGCTGTAAGGGAGATCTACGGGCCTGCCACCCCCGTCCTGTTAAATTGAATGCAGGCCTTTACTCCGCCCTGCAATTTGTCGTCGACCGCATTATAGCTTGCCCGCGATTCGCCTCTCCGGTGTTCAGTTTGCAGTCTGCCTACGTTGGAATGTCCATTGCTTGGGGCGTCGCTCTGAGGCTTATTAAGAACCAGCCTCCGCTGGTTATGCATCATTTGAGGTCTGTTCTTTGCGTCGTCTGGCTGTGGATGCTTTGTTTCTTCGATTTGCTGCTGGTGCTCGGGCCTTGGCAGTGGACTCTAAGGTTTAGACCTCGGCCCTCAGCACAGAAGGCCTTGGTCTTTTCCTTTGGGCACCCTGGCTCTCCCATCTGCAAGCACCAGTCTTTATGTGCTCTCATTGCGCCCCTCGGCGCTCCTATTGACATTCCGGGTCGGCTCTTTGTGTTAATTCTCACCCCGCCCCTCTGTGTTCCTTCTGATTCGAATCTATTGCCCTACGTGCTTCTGTTAGCCATTAAGCCTTTGCGCAAGGTTAATTGGCTCTCTGCGAATTTTGGTTGGCGGAGAACCAGTTCTTGGTGCAGCCCCTGTTTTAGTGTCACTCCAGAATGCCGCGTGAACGGCTCCGCCTTATCAGTCGAAGAGGTGGGTCTCGGGGAGGTTCCAGAGGAAGAGCTACCCCTCAGCGCTCCTCTCCCTCCACGGATTCCCCCTCTGAAGAAGTTAACTCCCATGGGGCAAGGCGTGGTCGGGGTAGAGGAAGAGGTCGAGGCCGTGCAGCTGTGTGTTCGCACAGCTCTCATCCCTCAACCCGTTTTCGGTTCCCCTGCTCCTTGGACAATGCTACCTATTTTGTGTCTGTTCGGATTGAGAAGTGCGAAAACGCAGCTCCTCCAGAAGTCCCTGAGGAGCCTAGGCCACCTTCTCCTGTTCACTGTCAAAGAATTCAGCCTGCAAAGGCCTCGGGTGCGGTGGCGGGTCCAAGCGAGCCGGCTAAAGATGACGCTCCTTACACAGACTCGAGCGCGTCAGATCAGTATGGTTGTAGAATTGTTGAAGAGCAACCATCCACCTCCATGGATGTTTGAGCTTGCCTCCACGTCGTTTTGGGGGTCGTTTTTGCGGTTCTATGATGTTGGTTCGGCGACTCCAGTGCACAGCGTTCGTCATGGGATAGTTTTTGATCTATTCAGGTCTGTTCAGGTCGGATTCGGTCTTCATCTTCGTCTATGTTCGCTGCTCTATCTATGTTTGTATAATTCTCTGGACAAATGTCGGGATAGTGGGTTTTGGTATGTGTCAAATGGTCTGGCTTTCAGTGGGTTTCGAATTGTGTCCAATTGTCAGTCTTTCAGTCTTCGTTTGTGTCAATTGTTTATCCAGCGTCTGTGGGACAAGTCAGTTTTCAAAGGAAGTTTCACCTTCCAGTGCTAAAGTCCTGTTGTATCCATCTCAGTATGGTGAATTTTGAGGCCAACCTCGATGTAATCTTTTTTTAACTTTTTTGTATAATAATAGAAGTAGCCTAAATTACAAAAAAAAAAAAAAAATCCTAAGCCAGAAAATTAATTAATTTAGAGTCAAAAATGATTAAATTTTCTCCAAGTGGAAAACAATCAAAAAAATTGTGGGACAAAGAAAAGTCAAATTTTGGAGGTTCCCCACCAAGGCAAAAATGGATATTTTAAGAAAAATTGAGCCCTTGGACCTTGGTGGTTAAGTCAAAGTCAAAATTTTGAGAAAATTAATCCAAAATATTAATTTTTAGATTTATTAAAAAATG
Organism: Pinus taeda; assembly: GCA_000404065.3. Lineage (NCBI taxonomy): Eukaryota > Viridiplantae > Streptophyta > Pinopsida > Pinales > Pinaceae > Pinus > Pinus taeda. The sequence continues at coordinate 20,097 of APFE030148486.1, forward strand.
GATTTTAAGTGAAATTCGAATTTTTACTCAAAATAAATATTTTTTATGCCAGAGATTAAAAGATGACCAAATTATTATCAACAGTTGAGATTATTTTGACAAGGATCAAGCCAAATAGTCTTTATTTTCCACTTGGAGAATTTCTCTATAAATAGAAACCATTTTGCTTCTCAAGTCATAATCCTGATCTTGGGCTATCTCTGGGTGATGTAAAATTTGTAATGTTGGTATTGAGTCATTGCTCTGCTGGGAACATTTTAATATCATAATAGAAAGACTTTGCCGTTCAGTTCATGTTGTTTTTATTCCATTGATCTGTGGTGCGTGCAAGTTATGTGCTAATCATATATTGTGCTTCATTGTTATGTGAATTATTATCTGACTTGTCGGTGATAAGACATTTTATTGGTAAAAATTAATTTTTATCTTAGGTGATCTAATTCACCATATCTAACGATTTGATTTGAGAAATAATATAGAGATCTACATGTACACTAGCCCTTGGGCTCCAAGTTCATAAACTGTGGGAAAGAGTCGACCTTGTTTGGGCTCTAGGAATTTTTATATTGTATTCTAACTTTGCAAAAGGGTGTGGCCAATATTCTAACTTTCGAAAATACATTTATCCATTGCCATTATTCAGAATTTATTTCTCAAAAAAAATAATTTAAAAGCATTGTATATTTGTAAATATTTTGTAAATAATTTTTGTAAAATAATTTTGTAAATTTTTTCTAACCCTTGTTTGCAGCGATTTGGGTTTTTGGTTTATTTTAAATTTTGTATATATATTGGGGTTTTGTGAAATTTTATTTCATTTGTGCAGGTGAATTCTCAAGCCATCTCAAAATTTTGTGAAGGTTTATCTCACCCAAGTGAGACGTCTAGCCCTTTTGGAAGAAATCGTTGGGGTTTTGAGGCAAATCTAGGCCTACGAAGGCAAAATCTAACCTCTGGCTACCCTCTAGGCTCAACACTCAAGCAAAAGAGGAAGCCACCAGCCCTTAGAGGAGACTTTGTGACATTTTATGGCGATTTTTTAAAATCTTAATCAAAATTTGATTTTTTGCAAGGGTTCCAAATTTTTTTAGGCCTTATAGGCCTAAAGTTAGCCCTATTTGCCCTAGTCGTGGCCTCCTCTTCCTCCCTTGGTGAGCCGCTAACCTATTTTGGCCTTGAAACCCTTGTCATGGCCCTTGAAACCCTTGTCGTCGGCCCTTACAAGCTACTTGCCTTGGTCGCAGCCCCTTCTATGAGCCCTTCTCCTCCTCTGCTGCCTCTCAGTAACCTTCTCTCCCTTCGCCGCAGGCCTCTTGGCCTCTTTTCCCTTAGCGACAACCTCTTAGGGACCTGCCCTAGGTGTCGCAGCCCCTTCTAGGCCTTAATGGCAGGCCTAAATGCCTCTTCCCTAAGTGTCGCAGGCCTCCTCCCTAATTCGTTGCCCTTTCCTTGGCCTCTACCCTTCATCGTTGCCCTATTCAAGCCCTATTTGCCTCATTTCAGTCATTGCTTGGGTCATTATTTGGATTTTTGCCTCTAATACTTTGTGGTTGCAGGATTTTCAAGAGATTTTTAGCTAATATTTGTGGTTGCAGGAGGCCATTTCCTTGGAGGAGTTTTGGGCATGCAGACTACCCATTTTTAAGGCCTAAAGTGTTAAAATTGGCTACTAGGACCAAACTCCACATGGGTCATCTTATTTATGATAGATGATATGTTTCTTGGATTCGTCTCTCCGAGAGCTGTAGGATTGATATAAAGATCATCTGATTCTGACATGTACAAATGAAGTTATGAATTTATTTTGATTATGGACAAACTATCAAAGTCGGCCAGCAAACTCATGTAGGCTCAGAAGCCCAACAGTCACGTTTATTCATCCTCAACGTTTGATTATAAATACATGATGCCTCATCCTCATTTGGACACACTTCATCTTCACACATCTGTCTCTCCTCACATGATTGGGTACGGATTTCTAGGCTTCTCTCTCTCTCTCTCCACACGTGCGAAGGAAAGGTTGTTTTCTTGTTGTCCCTGTGTTGACCAAAATTTGACCGAAAACTTCAAGAGGTTGTTTTGACTGCGTTGACCACCTTTGACTATGTTTTTGTGAGGGTAATCTCTGATTGGGCAAACCACATTTATGGGCACAGAAATCGAGGCAATCCGTTGACTGTTTGACCAGCGTTGACTGTGGTTAGTGCTGACCACAAGTTGACTGTTTATCCAGACTTTGACTAAGCAGAATTCAATTGTTTTGAGGGTTGTTTCATCTTGCTGTTTGGAGGCCGAAGTTGACTGAAGTTGACTAAATTGTTGAGGGTCAAATCTGCCCTGTTGACCAGCTTTGACTTTTCTGGTTAGGGCTTTTTTGTTGCTGTTATAAATTATCAGAATTCGTAAATTGTACTATCTCTCTACTGAACTATTGAAGACTATAAGAAGAATTGATAAAGGGTTTCCCCACAATGGGGTTTGTCCCTGGCTAGCACCACATCTTGTGTCCTCTTGTCTTGGCTTGTCTTCTATTGTTTATGTTTATGTTTTATCTGCGTTTTACTATCATGTTGATGTGATTGCTAATCTGAATATTGATATTGGGCTAATAAAGAAATTGAAGTAATATTGCTCTAAAGCATAGAACATACCATTGTTTCCTAAAATTTACATGGAATCGGAGCAGAGGTGAAGACAAAGCCCAAGCAAGAGTGAAAGAGCAATCACCAAAGACAGTTGGACAAAGACAAAAGGTTCAATGGATTCCTCATCCTACTTCCCGGCTAAAGACAAACTCCATGATAAATCTGACTATCATAGATGGAAGATGTCTCTTGATTTGACCTTGGAAGAAAAAGAAGTGATGGATTATGTGCAGGGTAAAATCCCTGAACCTCCTTCAAATGCACCGGCTGCTGTGAAGATCAAGTACAATAGGGTTGAAGTCAAAGCAAAGAAGATTATCAAGGATTCCATTGACAAGCATTTGGTGGCCTATATCTCTAAATTGAAGACCTCCAGGGAGATCTACAACAGGTGTGAAAATTTATGAATCTACACATCAGAAATCCTACTGCAATCACTGGTTTATCATCTCCTACTTGTTTTTACATTCAACAAGTTATTTAATTATTTAAATAGCGATGAAAACACTATTGCAAACTACACATACATACAGATAATGAACTAAAATAGAATGAGACAAATACACAAGGGACACCGTTAGTTTTGGACAATCGCCCCAGAAAAACTCAATTCGGGAAAACTGGTGCAGCATATAGAGGATTTGTGTTATTGAGCAAGCAAAATCTGAGTACAAAAAGTTGTCTCTCACACCAATTAACCTTTCAGAGATATTACGGCAGCAAGAAATACATACGAGGGTTTACCTCGTTCTCCAAGTCACAATTGATCCACTGAATGACTGACTCTGGCAAGCACTGTGAAAATCCCAGCACAATCTATTCTATGTGGGCCAGCGTCTTGCCTCTGGGAGACTGCGTCACTTCTCTACAGGATCGATTTGCTCACAGGAGCTTCGACTTCATCCCTCCCGGCTCAGAACGTTGAACTCCCAGCAAAATCTCGAGCTCCCGACGTTTATCTCGCACTGGCACTGCAAGGACCCTCTTGGCCTGCATCAACTTTGTGTGAGCCCCTTCCTGGGCTACGTATGCCTCTGCACTGCCTCTCTAATGCTATTGTTACCTCTCTGCCTGGTACTCGTTGGCTCGGAACTCCCTTCCAATCGAACTCTCTGCTAATACCCCTCTCACTGCAACAGATCACTTGTTCGATTTTCTCAGCAAACCTCGCCCCAAAAGGATCAAACTGACTGATCTCTCAAGTGTATCTCAACTTACCCTAAAACCCCCTCTTATACTTTTCCTATTGATGAATCAACAATCAAGATTAAGTCCCTAATAAACAGCTAAGATTAAAACAAACTTGATCCTCATCACTTAGAAGTTTCTCACCCATATTCTTATTAATACCCATTAATATTTTTATTTTCCAAAGTTTAGACTTAGGAACCTATTAAAAATATTAATTATCCTCCTCATCCGGATGGAATTTCTCCAAATGATTTCTAGGTTCTGGAGATCTCATGTATTCTAGGCCCTCCACAAAATTTCGGAGCTAGAGCACATCTAATGCTACCCAAAAACAACAAGTTGTTTGGCATCTTCAAGGTTAGTAATGCTAATCAAATTCTATTTCTCAAGAATAAGTTGAAGGATATTAAGAAGGGCAAGGACGAGGACATTCAATCCTTTTTCTTGAGGATTACTAAGATCAAGAATGATCTGCTCTCAATCGGAGAAGTCATTCCCGCACCACCCTTGGAGGACTCCCACCTGAGTGGTATGTATTTAGAACCACTATACTCAACAATGATCAAATTCCAGGGTTTGAAGAATTGATGTCGAGATGCATTCAAGAAAAAAAAAGAATGGTGGAACAAGTAATGCCTTCTAATAGAAACAACTCCACTGCATTCTCTGCTCATGCCAAGATGAAGAACAATGCAGGTTCAAAGAAGCAAAGTGAAGGAAGACCAGGATTCAAAAATGGAAGGAAGGGAAGATGCATTGTTTCCTATAAGTTTGGCCACTATGTCAAGAAGTGTCCTAATAGAAGGGATACACCTCGAGATGATGACTATCATAACAACTCCAGGGGCAACTTCAACAACAACGATCAAAGGAAAGGCAGGTCCAATGGCAAAGGAAAAAGGAATGTGGGACATCAAGGAAATGGTTGACCCTACAAGAAATCAAGGAACTCCAGGTATGATGAATCCAATGTTGTTAACAATAAGAAAAAAGAGTACTATCTTATATCGGCGCTCTCCACTGCCTCTCCTCCAGACACTTTGAGAAATTGGCTGATTGATAGTGGTGCCTCAAGGCGCTTCACTGGATACAAGGAAGCCCTCACTAATCTAATAGAAAATGAGACAAACTTGGAGATCATCCTTGGAGACGATGCCACCTATCCCATGAAGGGAGTAGGGAATGTTACCCTTCAATTCAATCAAGGTAACACTATTCATTTGCAAGAAGTATTATATGCATTCGATCTAAAGAAGAACCTAGTGTCTATTTCGGCAATGAAAGATAAAGGATTCAAGGTGGCTTTTATCGATGGAAAGGTACGTGTTTGGAAAATAAATTTTAAAGATGCTTTTACTCTTGGGTTCAGGGTTGACATTTTGTATCAAGTTGGAGGAATTCCATTGGTAGCCATGTCTTGCGACACATCTCTACAATCTGAACTACGGCACCGGAGGTTCGCCCATCTTTATTATAAGGCCCTACCCGATGTGAGACAAATGGTGACAGGTATGCCCGAGTTCAAAGTAGAGCATGAAGGTGTATGTTCAAGATGTGCCGAAGGAAAACTTACAAGGGGACCATTCCCCTCAAGTAATAGCAAGACCACAGACATATTGCAATTGAACCATTTTGACATATCTGGTATGATGTTCGTAAAATCCTTGGGAGGATACTTATATTATCTCACCTTTGCGGATGATTATTCTCGTTAGACCTGGATCTACTTCTTGAAGAAGAAGGATGAAGTGTTCACCTGGTTCTGACACTTCAAAGCCTTGATCGAAAACCAATTTGAGAAGAAAATCAAGATATTGAGGACTGATAATGGGATTGCGTACGAATCCAATGAATTCCAAGATTATTGCATAGAAGCTGGCATTAAGAGGGAGACTACAACGCCATACACTCCCGAGCAGAATGTTGTGGCTGAAAGGAAGAATCACTCTATTGTAGAAGTTGTATGTGCCATGCTTCACGATCAAGGCCTTCCGAAGTTTCTATGGGTTGAAGCTGCAAATACCACCGTGTATGTTCAAAATCGATGCCCTCATCAAGCTTTGGACCCCAAGGCTCCCGAAGAAATGTTCACTGGTAAGAAACCTGATGTCTCTCATTTTAGAATTTTTGGAAGCCCCATATATTTTCATGTACCGAAAGAGAAAAGAAGCAAATTTGGTGCATCTGGGAAGAAAGGAATCTTTGTGGGCTATAGTGAAAATTCTAAGGGATATAGAATTTATGTGGCTGGTCAAAAGGAAGTAGAGATAAGTCATGATGTCGCCTTTGACAAAGATCAGTTGCCTTGAGCACCACCTAGGCCGAATACCTAGCTGCTAGTATGGCCTTCTGTGAAGCTTGTCTGGTTGAGGAAGCTCTTCAGTGAGCTGTTTGGACATGTGCTGGATACCACCGTGGTTCTCTGCGACAACTAGAGTGGGATCCGATTATCAGAGGATCCTGTGTTTCATGATCGCTCCAAGCATATAGATATCAGGTACCACTTTATCCAGGATATGGTACAACGAGGAGCAATAAGGCTCCATCACATTGGGACTGATGAGCAAGTCGCTGATATTCTGACAAAGCGCCTCGGAAAGGTCAGGTTCTTGGCCTTCCGAATACGACTTGGAGTTGTAGAGAGACCCTCTTATGAGGGTCCTGCATGAGATGGACATTGAGCTCTGGGAGCTCCGGGGGGCTTGGGGTACTTCTTGGAGTAGTGAGCAACCATAGGGTGAGTAGTTCAGCCTTCCCCTAGTGGTTTGTTGTGTACAGAGTGAGTGGTTCAACCTTCCCCTATGATACCCCTTGGCAATATGTAGGCAGGATGATTGGTTCATCCTTCTCCTGCTGAAACATCCTACCCATGCAGTCTGGGACTCGTGGGAAGTACTTCTCATCAGGCCAATGAGTAGGGAAATGAGGATAGAGACCATAGTACTACCGATGGACGCATCATGTATTACCGTACTCCCTATGCTAGGATGACCGATATTGATCTGGGATCAATGGGCATTGACTTTGTGTCAGTAAGAGTCGTATGAGACACTCTCCTTTGATTGGAACTGACTTCGGCGGGTTAGTAGAGAATGGTATGTTACATTTTCGATCACTTCTTCATAGTTCAGCAGCGCAGTGCAGAGTAGTGCATTGATGGCAGAGACAGTACAGATTGGCAGATGGATTAGCTGGTGGAGTTTTCCCTAGTTGAAAGGGAGTGTTAAAATTGGCAACTAGGGCCAAACTCCACATGGGTCATCTTATTTATGACAACTGATATTTTTCTTGGATTCTATCTCCGAGAGGTGTAGGATTGATCTAAAGATCATCCGATTCTGACATGTACAAATGAAGTTATGAATTTATTTTGATTGTGGACAAATTGTCAAGGTCGGCCAGCAAACACATGTAGGCTCAGAAGCCCAACAGTGACGTATATTCATCCTCAACATTTGATTATAAATACATGATGCCTCATCCTCATTTGGACACACTTCATCTTCACACATCTCCCTCTCCACACTTGCGAAGGAAAGGTTGTTTTCTTGTTGTCCCTGCGTTGACCAGACATTACCGAAAACTTCAAGAGGTTGTTTTGACTATGTTGACCATGCGTTGACCACCTTTGACTGTGTTTTTGTGACAGTAATATCTGATCGGGCAGGCCACATTTCTGGGCACAAAAATCAAGGCAATCCGTTGACTGTTTGACCAACATTGACTATGTTTAAGGCTGACCGCAAGTTAACTGTTTGACTAGACTTTGACTGGCCAGAATTCAACTGTTTTGAGGGTTGTTTCATCTTGCTGTTTGGAGGCTGAACTTGACTAAAGTTGACCAAATTGTTGAGGGTCAAATCTGCCCTATTGACCAGCATTGGCTTTTCTAGTTATGGCTCTTTTGCTGCTGTTATAAATTATCAAAATTTGTAAATTGTACTCTCTCTCTGCTGAACTATTGAAGACTATAAGAAGAATTGATCAAGGGTTCCCCACATTGGGGTTTGTCCCTGGCTGGTGCCACATCTTGTGTCCTGACTCCTCTTGTCTTGGCTTGTTTTCTACTGTTTGTGTTTATGTTCTATCTGCATTTTACTATCATGTTGATGTGATTGCTAAACAGGATATTGATATTGGATTAATAAAGAAATTGAAGTAAGATTGCTCTAAAGCACAGAACATACCATTGTTGCCTAAAATTTACATAAAGGCCTATTGGTTTGCCTCCTCAAACCCTCATATTCATCTCTGTTTCACTAGCAGCATCTGGTCACTTTGATTACAGTGGTATAAAACTCATCTAAGTGGGATAAATTTACTTAATAAGTCACCTAAACAAATTGATAAGTCATTGCATCAATTGGGTAAAATTGTTTGGCATATTTCATAGATTTTGATGACTGTCATATTGTTTAAAGAGGCATAGCAAGGTCTGATCATACATAACAGTGGCATCTAAAAGGGTCCTAAGTTCATTAAGCACTTATCCTTTGATTTCCCTTGCATCATTGTCTATAATTTTATACTGGCAAAGTGGTTTAATTGGGCTGCTCTCTAGTCTTCCTTGGCTGCCTCATTTGCATTTTGCATGCATTTCTCTCTTGCATTCATAAGCATATCTCACTGTTTGCATTCTAAGTGCTCTCAATTAATTCAAGAAGTGTTGGACTGATTTGACATATTTGGCATAAGTTTAACTAACTGCTGTCATCAAAGTTGAGCACAAGTTGCATAAGAATCCTAACATTGCTTAATGCTCTATTGATAAGCACATTGTGAAAAGATTGTTAGTATCGGTAACATTGGATTGTTAAAGTGATTTGACAATTGGTTATATTATTGCATTGCTCTCTAATAAGAATACTAACACAATGCTTTCTTGTGAGTTTCATAATCTAAAATATTATAATTTTGTGCTAAATAACTCACTCATAAAAGCACTTGACGAATCACTTGAATGGTTGATATTGCTTAACTTGGTGATTAAAAGGCATATTGGACTTTGACATCTTAATGTTTAATCATTTATTCCTTTTTGGAGATCTAATTGTTCTATGTGACATCTAATTGACATTGTGGCTTATCATTTAAATTGTCTATCTCTTGAGCAATATTTTATTGGCATCCTTTTGCATTCTTGTATTGTCTCTAAAGAACCTTGCTAATTGTTATAAGTAATATCATGGTAAGTGCTCTAATCTTTCTTATAGCCATTATTGTCATCAAGTAAATGTTCAAGGTTAAATTGAATATCTATTGTGAATAATAATCTATCTTTGACACATTGGTGAATTGTCATAAAGAGCATTAATCTTGTCTTTTATTTAGTACATCGGCAATTATCTCTTGGTTACATCGGGCATATCTTTTTGGGCACAGTTGAATTTGAGCATTCTATCTTATGATTGAGATTCCCCTTCATTCGTCATTTAAGTACTCTTTTTTCATATTTAAAAAGCATTTGTACATAAGTACTTAAGATCATAATAATCTCACCATAAGAAACGCTCAATTGTTGATTTTTGGTAGCATTGAATGTGCTCTAGCTATGAAATTTGGTGGAGAGGCTAAGGCACATGAGATCTCCAAGACCCAGAAATCGTTTGGAGAAATTTCACCCGGATGGAGGGATATTAAAATAATTAATATTTTTAACGGGGATCCTAAGTCTAAACATAAGAAAATTAAAATATTAATGTGTATTAATATAATATGGGTGAGAAAGTTCTAAATAAAGAGGATCAAGCCAAATCTAGTCTTAGCCGTTGATTAGGGACTTAATCTCGACCGTTGAATCGTCAACAGGAAAAGTATAAGAGGAGGTGTAAGAGTCAGTTGGAGACACACCAAGTTGATCAGTCATTTCGATTTTCTGGGGCAGGGTTTGCTGAGAAATCGAGTTAGTGATCTGTTGCAGCAAGGGGTAGTTCGGCAGAAGGCCAAGAATACATAGCAAAGAGGCAGAGAGAGTGTCGGAGAGACAGCGCAGAGCCTACCAAGGCTAACGCAGAGGCTAAGGAGGCCAGTGCAGAGGACACAGAGGGCCAAAAGGCTGACGCAGAAGCCGCAGAGGTTGACACAGGCAGCGCAGATAGCAGCAGAGCTGACGTTGGGCTGAAGAGGCTGAACTGAGAAATTTTCGTGGGGCAGACTGAAAGCTGGTTAGCTGACGCAGAGCCGTAGAGGGTGACGCAGTTCTTGAGGGTAGCTTGGAGCAGCTTTCATTGTCCAACTAAGTGAGCAATCGAAGTCACTGTGTGGCTATTCATCCGGTTGTTGATTAGCCAAAATATCTGTCTCCGAAGAGAGGTACTACTGCCGAGGGCATTCTCTGTTGGGTAAGCCATTTCTGGCACCCTAATTGTATTCAGAAAATTGCATAATAATAAAACCCTCATATTTGTTGCACCGGTTTTCCCACATTGGGTTTTTATGGGGACGATTGTCCAAAAATAACGGTGTCCCTTGTGTTGTGTCAGTTTATTTCAGTTGTTGATCTATATATTTGTGAAGGTTGCTATTGCGTTTATTTCGATGTTTATATGATTAAATAACTTGTTAATGTAAAGAACAAGTAGGAGATAATAAACCAGATATAGCAGTAGGGATTTCTTATGTGTTAGATTCAGAAATTTTCATATCAATCATTTTGCATTTTGATTATAGGCATAGTCTTGCATTAATAAATTGACCTCCAAGCCTAAGCTTGGTTGATAGAAAGATAGGACCACCCTTCATCTTGTAGCTTGCGAAGGATAGACCCTCTCTAGTAGTTAACACGGTGACCTTGCAATTGTCAGAGCCTGTCATGTCACTTCTCAAAGACATTAGTGACAGGGTGCAGCTACACAATTTTGGCACATTTTTTACTTAGGAAGAGGGCCCCACACTTCAACTTAGGGACTTTGGGCTTAATTAGACTTTATTTAGCAATTAGTGGAATGTGGGGGCCACCCACATGAGGAATTCGCACTAGCCATTCGATATCCTTGGAGGGAAATCGAATGGGTGGATGGAGGGGCCCACATGAGGCTAAGGAGGCCCAAGGAGATATAAGGAGAGATCAGCTCTCATTTTCGACCATCTTTGACATTTGCAAACAAACACTCATTTGTACGTTTTGTTGTTTACCAAGTCTACCGGCTATTTAGCCATGAATCTCTCACGCGGGGGATTCAACCTCTACTTTGGGGGGCCATCTGTGTCCACCCTAGGGAGGTTGTTCTACAGGAGTTTTCAAGAGTCCAAGGCAACAACACACATCAGTAACCAGCGCAAAGAGGGAAGTGTGTATTTATGGGCAGCCAGGAATCACGCCGAGGGAGTTAGAGAACAGCAAGGATCTCATTGTTTGTCGAGAGGTCAAGGAGCTAAGGTAGCAGCATAGTGCAGGCATTTTCGCTGAAAGTTTCCAGCTAGCTAAGCTAGCAGACCAACAATTTGCATTTCTGGGCAGAGGGACAACGCAGATGCCACCCAGCGAAATTTTGTGGTGTTTGGGAGCAGCGGATCCGAGCCAAGAGTTCATCCGGGAGGTTAGGAGTTGGATAGCAGGGGTGAAACCAGCATTTTGGAGGAGTTTGCAGAGGGATTTGCAAGCAGTTTCCAGCCGGTCGAATTTGGCAGCCATCGCTAGGGTGAGGCTCCAAGGGGGTCGAAAAACAAAAGTCAAAACCAGCCAAATTGCCTTTTGGGTTTTTCTAGGTTTTGGCCAACGAGTCCGGGGTTAAAAGCATATAAATTTCTAGACGGTTTTAGTGCACTTTCCAGCCATTCGAAGTTCAGCAGTGCAACAGTTTTCTGGGTAGCACAATGCAGATTGGTGCAGCAGTTGGGCAGCTTTCAGCTCGGCCATTTTCCTACCTGGGTTTGGTCCTGCTTGTCCATTAAGACAAGCCCAGGTGCACCATTCCACTATCTATTGTACTTGGCTTGCCGAATTATAATAAAATGGCTCAGAAGTTCTTCATTTGCAGTTTTTCTGTGGGTGCTTGATGAATATTTCGTTTTTGTATTTTGTTGCATAGAATATTTGTCGCTTTCACTTGTACTTCCTATTTAGGATCATTACAGAGCCAGTGGCCACAGTCTCTGCAACACTGGAGGCACCGGGTAGTTAAATTTCAAGGGGAGTTATCGTTAACCAAGCCACTTGCTTTGCCTTGACTTCTCTCTACAACTTACTTTAGAGACTAGCCTCAAAACAGCGAAGGATCAAGGGATTCACTTAGTTAGGCATTTAACTAAAATAAACCAAGACTTTGCATTTCACCTAGATTGTAGGACTTGCACTTCATATAAGATAGCTAAGCATCTCTTAAGCAGTGATTGTTCATTTGGTCATTTGGTACTTAATCGATATAAAACAAGTAGTTGACACCACAAGGCACTGGTCTCACTAAAATAATTCAATCTAATCTATTAACTTGCTAAAATCAACCAAGTGGCTAGGCCATTCAATCGTGTCTCTGAGACTTGTTGGTTGTCAACAAATCTCGCATTCTCACATTCCATAGGGCCTATCCCCCATAGCCTATTGTTGGAAGACAGCTAGAACAGAGAGCGCGGGGATCAGAGTGACAGCCCCCGCCCTGAATCATTGCCGCACCATGCCTGTACAATTTGAGCAACAACATGTGCTAGCATATTTCTAAGTTTCCAATACTATCAGTGTTTTCAAAAACGACTAGCTCGAAACCGACTCGGCTGAGTTGGTCCGAGCCAGACCCTCCAGTTGTGACCCGGTCTAGGAAACAGTTCGGCTCGGCCGAGTCCATATTAACTCGATCGGGTTGTGTACAGCGGCCCAGTAACCCATAAATATATTAAA
>APFE030148486.1:38400-61935 GCA_000404065.3 Pinus taeda
AGGGTTGCAGATCACAGGAAAACTGAAGGCACCAGTAGTAATCTGAAGAATTTGCAGCAGTAGCAGCTGTCCCAAGAGACAGCATTGTTCCAGAGTAGAAGCAGGAGAGAAGAAGTGATGCAGAGGGCCTGGGTCATCATTTCGAGCTAGAAGGAGGGTCAGGCCAGAGGCAGAGGGGCAGATCAGACCTACGCAGTGCCCAGTCATCTTTCTCAACCAAGAAGGATGGACGTTGTGGCCAAGAGGAGCAGATTATATCGTTGTTGGGATTGCGCTGGGCCTAAAAGGCTCAGTTTCTTCAATTGCAGAGGCTTGGGGAGCTGTGGGAAGATTGTGATTGAGAAGTTGGTGGGGTGTTGTTTCTGTTGATGCAGAACAGTACCTAAGGGGACAGAACCAAGGTAGAGGGAGTCGCTACCTTGACAGATTTCCAGCCAAGAAATCCAGATCTGAGTAACAATTGCAAGGAGGATTGGAGAGGAGCGGTTTGACATTTGGTGAGAGGATTTCCAGCAGAGAAATCAAGACTTAGAGGGAGATTTCCAGGAGGGAATTCGAAACTCAAAGGGAGTCCAGTAGAGGAGATGAAATGGCAATGAACGGACTGAGGGATCAGGACAGGTTGGACGGGGCTTCCAACTTTGTCATCTGGAAGGCCAAGATCCTGGCAATCCTGGATCGACATCGCATCAAGGACTTTGCCTTGAGAACCGTGGCTATCTCGGTCAACCCAACTGAAAATGAGAAGTACGAGGATGCAATGGTAAGAGCGAAATGCATGATCCTTGACGAGGTCAAATATCATGTCATACCACATATTGTTGAAAAGAACACGGCAAAGGAGATGTGGGATACTTTGATGACCTTGTATCAGCCTCAGGGCACTTCCGTGCAGCAGAAGATGCTATTGGAGAATCAATTGCGATGGTATCAGATGCAGAAGGGAGAGCAGATATATTCGTTCCTCCTCAGATTGTAGGAGATTCGTGACCAACTTACTTCCATAGGGTCTACACCGGATCCTGAGTTCATGGTGAGGACCGCCCTGAATGCAGTCTCCAAGGAGTGGAAGACATTTGTCCAACGCATTTTGGGCAAAGCTACTCTTCCAGGATGGGAGGAGATGTGTGCAGATAATCGCCAAGAAGAGATCGGGAGGTTAACCAAGGCAGGGAGCAGTGGCAAGGGAAGTTGAATCAAAAAAGAGGAGGAGGATGCGGCTCTAGCATCTGCGGGATAGCAAGGGAAGAGGAAGAAGAAGGACATCTCCAAGTGAAGTGCTTCCATTGTGGGGCGCTAGGACATTATGCATCCCAGTGTCCAAGGAAGAAAAATAAGGGAGACGCTTCCGACTCCAAAGCAACTCCAACTAAGGCAGAGAAAGAGGTCGAGACTGATGACGATTGTGCCATGAGTGCTCATGCACCTCTAGAGAAGAGGTGGGGAGACATCGAGTTGTAGTCAAGAGGACTACATACTAGGGGCAGGATCCTTGAGGTGCCCAAACTCTTGGATCATATCTGGCTACGGGAGCCCTTAACGACAGTAGCAGAATGATAGATGTCGGGTGGAGCAAAGTGTAGTGGAGCAGTAAGGAAGTGCTTGGGTGCAAAAATTTGAGGCAGCGCAGTGGAGGGTGCAGCAGTGCGAGAGGCACAGAGCTGTATCCAGCGACGCAGTAGCAGCAGAGGGAGCACAGTATCGCAGCAAAGGCAGCTTCAGTTTCACATGGCTTCCAAACTGACTGGGATGTTAGTATTTGGGAGAAGTCAGTTACCTACTTCTTGGTAACTGAGTTGCAATGCAGCAGTTAGTAGTGGCAGTGCTAGGGGCAACACGGGCAGCATATTGAGAGTGAGCTGCAGTACAAATGTGGCAATGGCAGTGGCAGTGCCATGGGCAGCAGTATAGGAAGTAACAGTATAGGTACCGATGCGAAGGATCAGTGTGATGTTTCCATGATGAAGCATTACTAGAGCACATTCCTCGATAAGAGGGAGTGTTGATTTGTCGTAGCATCGGATGTGCTCTAGCCACAAAAATCGGTGGAGAGGCTAAGACACATAAGATCTCCAAGACCCAGAAATGGTTTGGGGAAATTCCACTCAATTGGAGAGATATTAAAATAATTAATATTTTTAATGGGGTTCCTAAATCTAAACTTAGGAAAATTAAAATATTAATAGGTATTAATATAAAACTGGGTGAGAATGTTCTAAATGACATGGATCAAGCCAAATCTAATCCTAGTCGTTGATTAGGAACTTAATCTCGGTCGTTGAATCGTCAACAAGAAAAAGTATATGAGGAGGCTTGAGGGTCAGTTGGAGATACACTAAAATTGATCAATCAGTTTGATTTTCTGGAGCGAGGTTTGCTGAGAGAATCGAACCAGTGATCTGTTGCAGTGAGGAGCAGTTCGGCACGAGGCCGAGAATCCATAGTAGAGAGGTAGAGATAGTTCTAGAGAGACAACGCGGAGCCTGGGAAGGATGACACAGAGACAGTTCGGAGAGACACAAAGGTTGAGTAGGCCAGCGTGGGTGACACACAAAGGGCCACAGGGCTGACGCAGAGAGCCAAGGGGCTAACGCAGAGGCATCAGTAGCTGCGCAAAGGCTAGCAGAGCTGACGCAGGGCCAAGAGGCAGCGCTGGGTGATTTTCGTGGGGCATACTGAGTGTTCGTGAGCTGGGAAGGGTGACGCAATCCTTGCAGAGTGATGCAAAGCAGTAGAGAAGTTTGGAGCAGCTTTCGTTGTCCAGCTAAAGAGTTGCCATAGTTGTTGTGGGATCGTTCATCCGGTCACTGATCAGCTAGAATATCTGTCTCTAAGGAGAGGTATTACTGCCAAGGGTATTCTCTGTTGGGTGAGCCATTTCTGGCACCCTAGTTGTATTCAAAAACTGCATAATAATAAAACCCTCATATCTGTTGCACCGGTTTTCCCTTTTTTGGGACGATTGTCCAAAAATAAAAGTGTCCCTTGTGTGATTGTCTCAGTTATTTCTGTTGTTGATCTGTATATGAGTTAAGGTTGCATCTGTGTTTATTTTAGTATTTATATTTACAAATAACTTGTTAATGGAAAGAACAAGTAGGAGATAATAAACCAGATAATGCAGTAGGGATTTCTGATATGTCAGACTTAGAAATTTCAACAAAGTAGAAATGTGACTTGGTTGTGTGAGATCCTTGTTAAGTGGGTTATCCCCCCAAGCAGAGATGAGACTTGGTTGTGCGATATCCTTGACAAGTGCGTTTCCCCCCCAAGCAGAGATGTGACCTAGTTGTGTGAGATCCTTGTCAAGTGGGTTATCCCCCCAAGCAGAGATGAGACATGGTTTTGCGAGATCCTTGTCATATGTTGGCAAGTGGAAATCCCCCCAAGTGAATATAGGGTGATGGATGAACCTCCCCTATGATGATTCTTCATCATTAGATTGTAACATCATTGTTCGAAAGCAGAGATTCTAGAGATTCTTGTGTTAGAAAGAAATTCCTCCCTAGCTGAGAAGGAGTGTTGAAAATTGGCAGTGAAGGGACGAATTTCCTTGAATAAAATTTCATTTTTGCCTATTCTAGAGTGACTTGCAAAATATAGAAAGTCATGTCTATCATTGCAACCATGACTTTCCAAAATTAGTAAGTCACCTTGCTTCAATTGGTAATCATGTATAGATGATGGAAAACCTCTTAACTTATCCTTAATCAATCTAGATTGTTTAATTTTTAATTTAAAAATCAATATTATTATTATTATTATTATTATTACACTTATGGTACTATAATGTTATCTAAAGAGGAATTACATGTCACATCTCCTACTTGGCACTCAATCATGCCACTTAACATCTCTCTCGTTGATGGCAAATCAAACTCTCTCATTCAATGATAGATTATTCTCTCTCTCTCTCTCTCTCTCTTAAAGGATTCATTCCTCTTTTTAATTCTCTTACGCACCTCTTACACTCTCTTACACACTTTAATGACTTGCCATAAAAAATTCATCTTACACCTCTTTAATGCATATGTTACACTTCCCCTTAATGGCTCGAATTACTAAGGAATGTGTTTTCCTTCTTTATGGCACAAGTCACAAAGGCATGCGTACACCCTCTTGATGGCATGAGTTACTAAGGCAAGCATACCTCCTTTATGGCATAAGTTACACTCTTATTTTGGCCTATGTAACTTCTCCTCAAGGCATGGGAGTTACTCCTTCATGAATTCAACCTCCTTGCTCTTCTTATATATTTGTGCCTCTCATTTTCTCTACTACTCACTTGTGCATTGTGAAAAGAGAGTACCAACTTGAGAAAGAAAAAACTAGAGAGGCTAGAGAAGAATTGAGAGAGAGAGAGAGAGAGAGAGTCTGAAAGAGTAAGAGCAGAATTTGGTGAGCTAAAGTAATTTAGTGTTTGCACAAGCTATGCTATTAGAGATCATCTTCAGATTTGGGTGAACTTCTTCTCTCTCATTATATTTTGTCTCTGTTGAACATTTGATTTCTAATAGAAGAAGAATCTTGTTGGGTTTTCCCCTTGTGGGTTTTGCCCTGGTCATTCGACCTAAACTACCTGTCTTTTTGGGTTCTTGATTGTCTTCTATTGTGTATATGGTTTATGTTCTATCTACAATTGCTTAACTAATATTGCAAATTAAAAGAAGTTATTGGATCAAGTAATTGTTACAACATAGGACTTCATAATTTCAACAGATAATTAAAAATCATAAATGTGGTTGTCCAAAATGTGAACAAATACTTATGATGGAAGAATATCAAGGTAATGGGCAAATGTAAATAAAAGAATTTCAAGGCTACAAAGAAAAAACTAGAACAAGAAAAGGAATATCTCGAGAAAAATTCAACGAGAATCTATCGGAGAAGGAAAAGAAAAATTTGCGCTTAAAAACCCTTAATCAGAGGTTATTAGAACAAATCATAGGTTTAAAATATGAGAAGCTTGAATGTCAAAATAAGTTGAATTAGAAGCTGAAGAACTCTTACATCTCAAAAATCATAATAAAATATTACTCACTCAAATTAAGAAACTTAAAAAATTAAAAATGATAAAAAAAAATTGGAGAACAAATTAGAAGAACTTATCACAAAATAAGCATTGAAGCCTTCAAACATAATAGTCCAAGTTGAAGAAAAAGAAACAAACATTGATCCTATTAGTATCATGATTCAAAAACATTCCAGTCTAATTGAAATGAAAGCATACTCAAATGCAGCAATTGAGATAACGGGAATTCTAGGTGAGGAATCAAACCAGCAACACTATTACACAATGAAGATCATATGCCAAAAATAAATCAAGAGAATGCTACAAGTACATTAAAAGGAAAATAGATCATAAGAACTCCTTATCGACATCCTAATCACAAGAGAAACTACATTAATCAGTCAGTGCATTAGCTTCAATCAAAAGGAAAACAAGCAACATATCCTTTGAAGAATATTGATATCAGTACCATCAAGTCTCATGATAATATTTCATCTTGGAAGGGCTATAAGCGCAACATTACATGGAAGATCGATTTGGGATGGTTAGATCATTTCACAATATGACAATTTTGTATGACATTCAGCAGTTCATACCGTCTTGTATCATCGAAGATGACAGTTCTGAGAATTGAGAAGATGAGAAGACATTACAACACAGAAAAAGGTGTCAAGCCTTTTCATCAATAAGTTTTGAGGATAAAGCTTTTCTAAAGGGGAAGACAATGTTATGAACATAAATATGTATAAATAAAAGTGAATAATATTTAATTAATAATTAATAATTATGAAAAGGCATGTCTCAAAGGTCACGATTGTTTGTGGAAGGGCACCTGCCTAGTTACATAAAGAAGGGTTGTCATTTGTAACCAACCATATCAATTGTACATTTAAGCATTAATATATAAATAGTATATGTCCTATGATGGATACTCTCATATTCCATATTTTTTGAAAATTTATGTGTGCACGAACTTTGTTCATTACACTAGCACTTCATAGAGGAAGTTAAACCACTTTCCTTGACGACACAGAGCATTTGATGGAGGACATTGGGACACCTTTTGAGGATCATTGACCTTGATGAGGAATTGGCACAGATAATATGACCCTCCCCAAGCTTTGGGGCCTTGGACATTAACCTTTGAGGCTAGGACGTTATCTTGGAGAGCAAGTGCATCCCTAAGGGATGACAGGACATCCCTAGGCTGGATTGTACCTTCTTGATGGGCATTGCTCTTCTATTGATGGTGATTTATGATAATGACAACCCTTAATGGTTTCATGCCCTAGTTTGATAACATCACCCTGGCACTATGTTTGATGATGATGTCAGCATTTGGAGGATGACATAGGACTTAAGAGGGCTATTTTGGTGATGAAGCACCTCCTTTAGATGGAGAGACATGATTTATAAGATGAGATACACCCCTTGACCTATTTGTTGCACATTTTCATGGATAGACATACCTTGTAATGATGACATCACGCCTGGAGGCTTCTCTACTCACACATGTGGGCTATTTAAGGCTATTTTTTATGTTGTTTCTTTGTAGAGGCTATTTTTGGGGCTCAACTTAATGATCTATCCACTTTGTATCTTATATCTAGTATTTTTTAAGGGGTTTTAGCCTAATTATGAGTTAAATTGCTTGATTACCCTAATATAAATAGGGGAGTGATTTACCTCATTGTTCATAGTCAAACATGGATCATACATTCTCTTGATTAGAGATCCTTGTCTCTTATGTGCTACAAGGACCTAATTGAGAGACATCTTTTGGGTGGAAATGGGATGTGATGTAATCACTTTCCATGGATGCTTATTGTGGACCTTGGATGATGCATGGTGAAGTAAGTCAATTTATGTACTTTGTCTTGGTACTATGTTATGTGGGATGAATGTTCATCTCCTAAGTTAACTTATTTGGGATTTGCTCCATTGTCCTTTGTTGAGCTAAACCCTTCTTCCAAGAATTTGAGAAATAGAACTAGGTTTTTCTTTCCCTTAATCATCCAAAAAATTAAGAACCAAAATCTCAAACCCTAGAGTAAATTAATTTATTTGCCCTAGTTTGTTTGGATTTAGTATAACTCCAAGGAAACTGTAGAATTGTTTGTATCCTAGACTCCATATGCCCTAGATTGAGAAAGCACTAGTCCATCTCTCATGGCATTATTTTAAAATATAAAAATCTTTGTAAAATTTTATTTTTCAATAATTAATGGCTCATTGATGTATGCCCTAGGGTTATATATTGTGCCAAAGTGCATTAGAGAAGTAAAAATTAAGTTTTTCGTGCATTTTCAACCTTTTTCTAGGGCTAACGTCGAGGTTTCATTTGCTAATGACCATCAAAAATTATTGTAACTTTGTCCCTACTTTAGACTCTAGTTTAACCCATAGTATTTAAAATCGGAATCGTGACCGATCCAATCCACCTATCAAACCAGTTTGTGAACCAAAACCAGAAAAACTAGACTGGTCAGATATCAATGAACCAGTCTTTAAAAAAATACATGAAATAATTAATTTTAATGAAAAAACTATTTTTAAGACTTAAAACCATGATTCCAAACTAATAGAGACAAAAAATGCAAAGTTTGTTCATCTATATACCATGTAAAGGTGAATATATCAAAATGGCACCAAGTGTAATACATATCAGCAACAAAAGACATAATCAATGAGGCTCTAAATGGCCTCTAGAGTCCAAAAACAATGATACAAGCTATGGGGCCACTGGCCTACTACAATTCTACATATCAGTGATTAACATGATCACTCCTCATCATGTTCAAACTCATCACCACTACTAGACATGAGATGATCAATAGGAGCTACATAAACATCATCTGGTTCAAAGTCCAAGGACTCATCAGACTCCTCTACAACCTTAGTAGTAGTAGTAGTAGCAGCAAACTAGACCTAATGGAAGCACGAGTTGGTCGAGTTGCAAAGCTAGTGCCTTCCATTGGTTTTTTTCCTTTGCTTGATACAACTATTGATTCTGGTTCCATTGGCACTACCAGATTTGCATTGGGATCAACCCTCCCTAACTCCATCGCATCAATATCAAAATCAGCATCAAATTCAGTTGGTTGAGTCTCCTCCACCATTCTGATGTTGGATCAATATTGCCCAACACAATGGGATCTATATCAAGCCTTTCGTTCATCAACTAGTTGTGCCTTAGTCGAGTTGTGTTGCATGAAGATGGCTTCATTTAACCATTATTGTTCCAAACAATTTCTCTTCTTCGTGTGTATCCGCTCAAAAACAGACGAATTGCACCCACAACGATAAGCACTACAAGTTTGGCCGAGGACTCTGACTGCAAACTTTTGCAATTGAGGAAATTGGCTGCCAAATGACTCCCACCAATGTGCTGCAAAGACAAAGGCATTAGTTAGTTTATCACTTCATTGTACAACAATTTAGATTTTAAGTTTGACTAAAAGAACAAGTATTTACAATTTGAATTGTAAACAATTGAACTTTAAAAGAAAACAAATTAGAATTATGACGCAGGGTTACCCCCGCTTTCACCCACAGTATGCATATAAAATGCATCCACACATTTGTCCCACGTATTTAACTCTCAATGGAGTCAAATTTTCAACCAGTCATGGTTAACACCCTATTCATCAGTTCCTTTATATCGGAACTCAACCACCCTGCTTAAACCTTCCATCGAGACTTTAATCAACCCTCGAGCCTTCTTATAAGACTTTATTAAAGCCTTTCATTAATCCTTCCTATCGGGACTTTTTCCCGTGGAAAAAGTCGTAATTTTCATTATTATAACAAACAAACAAAAATTACATTTTGCATATGCATAAGCATTATTGTAGTGAGGCATTGCCTGTACCAAAATTGTAAACTGGTAGTTCTCCAAACAGATGGAGCGATCAGAGATAACTCAAAAAAATAATGAAGCTGTCATCCTCTTTGCAGAGAGTGAGTAATATGTTATGTTTAAATATGTACATCTATACAAAAAATAAAGTAAACATCAAAAATAGAGCAGGAGATAGTTTCCACATGCTGTTCATAAGAGTTATGGATCTATAAAGGGCCTGTGATAGTGCTGGTATACAACACCATCCAGTTCCTCGCATATCAACCAGATGTCATCATCCCGGACCGCAGCTTCTTTGGATAGGTGATCAGCGATGGTGTTCCACTCCCTGTAAATATGGTGACAAGTAAATGAGTCATATGATGTAATAAGTTTGTGAATCTCAGCCAATATATGCTTCAATGTATATGCATTGCAGATGTATTTTTTGTTGATCCAATTAACAACCAATTTTGAATCCCCAAAAAGTTGTAAGTGCGTGCAATGTTTATGCAATGCAAATTGTATGAGATATTTAGCAGTCAGAAGCTCGGCGAAGTTGTTTGTTCCCCGGCCTATTCCCATTTGTATTTTATAGGAGTGTGTGTCTGATAAGTGTAGAATGGCTCCTCCTCCGCATCCCTGTTCCTAAGCTGAGCCGTCAAAGTAGGCCCATGGGAGGGAATGATCTATGGTTTCTGCCTCAACTCTCCTGATCTGGTTGTGTGTTGTTTCTTCCAAGATCATCTGATATTCCGCGGATGCTCGGTTCAAGATGGAAGATCAATGGGGGGATTGGTTTTGAAAGATAATTTGATTCCTGGTGATCCAAATCGCCCAGCTTATCACCACCGGTATATTTCTTTCCTTACCGTTGTTTTCCTTCCACCAATTACTCCAAGCATCATTGATGTTATTCCCATGCCATTTGCTGGATGAAGGGAGTGCTGCTAGGAAGCCGTTCCATAGGGCTAGAGTTGTTGGGCAATTTAGGAAGAGGTGGACAGAATCCTCGTTGTTGTTCCTGCAGAGGTGGCACCAAAAAGGCCCCGAGAAGGATCGCTTCATTAAATTCGCACCCGTCGGGACTTTGTTATTGAGAACGGACCACATTAAAAGCTTGGCTCAGGGGGCTGCTCTTAGTTTCCATAGAAGATTCCACCATGGCTCAATGACTACAAGTTTGTGGGGATACATAAGTACCAGATATCCGCTCTTGGGGGAATAGTGTTCGTTTTTTGCATAAGCCCAAATGAGCTCATCTCCCCCCTCCATTACTCTGACATGGGCCTCTGTTAGCACAGATATATATTGTCTCCATAGGTGCTACCAGGGCAGGGGTATGTTAAGTGTAGCTCCAGTTTTCCAGGCCTGCTGAGACAAAAGGGATCTGTCATTGTCCGCGATATGGCTTATGTGAGTAATACCTTGATTTAGTAAGTGTTGTCTCAGGTCCTCTGGTAGTCTGTGCATGTTACCGCATTCTACCCAGGGATCCTCCCCTATACGAACCGAGGAGCTAGATCAAATTCTCCAAGTAAGGTCGCTTCTTATCAGGTCCATTGCCTTAGTTATTGCTTTCCAAATGATTGAGATGTTCCCATGATGCCCGTGACCATGTCTGATCTAGTCAAGTGGACTTGTGGGTGAGATGTATTTAGCAGTGACCACCTTCATCCAGAGACTGCAATTATTAAGGAGATGCCAACCCAGCTTGGCTGCCAATGCTTTGGAGAAAGAATCTAATCTCTTTATTCCCCAGCCTCCCCATCTCTTTGGCAGTGCAAGGGTTTCCCATTTGGTCCAGGCAAATATGCTTCCCGGCTGCTTCCCCTTCCATAGCAAACGGCAGCATATGCTTTGCAATCTGTTCAGTATGCCTCTGGGGATCCAATCTAAGGTCATCCAGTAGATTGGAGTTGCTTCAAGTACAGCTTTTATCAGTACTAGTCTGCCTGCTCTGGAGAGATATTTGTGGTACCAAACATTCAGATGCTTTTCTACTTTGGATATGAGCCATACCAAGTGCGCAATCTTGTAGTCGAAGGGCTTCAGTCGGTAACCCAGATATTTTAGCCCTTCCTCAATGGGGTGAGTTGTAAAGGGGAACCTTCTAAGGGCAAAAAGTGTTTCATTCTAAGAGCATCCTGTTGCTGTCAAGGTGGATTTAGATTCATTCAGCACCATCCCCGTGGCTTTTTGGAAAATGCCCATGACCTGGTGAAGGGCAGTGAGGTCGCCAAGGCTTCTGCTGAGAAAAATGAGTACATCGTCCACAAAGAGTAAGTGTGTCAAAATAATTGAATCTGATATTTTGATACCTTTTATCCTTCCCTGCCTATGTTCAACTTCAATAAGGCGACTAAGGCCTTCCATAATAAGAAGAAAGAGGAGAGGGGACAGAGGGCAGCCCTGTCTGAGTCCCCTCTCAGCATGAAAGAAGGGGGATGCCGACCCATTGATAAGAACACTGTAAGGAACATCGGTTATGCAGCTCATTATCCACTTTATGAAGGGGAAGGGAAAGCCCAAGTGAGTTAATAGGATGCGGAGGTAGAGCCAGTTTACCCTATCGAAGGCTTTCGATAGGTCTATCTTCAGAATCATTCCTTTCAATTTCCTCAGCTGCACCGAATGGAGAAGTTCCTGTGCAGTGCCTATCGCCTCATGGATCTGCCTATTGTGCAGGAAGGCAAATTGTTCCCGAGATATATGGAGGGATAGTATAGGCTTGATGCGATTGGCAATGATTTTGGCCATTATCTTGTATATGCAATTGCACAAGAATATGGGTCTGAAGTCATCAAAGGATGTGGGCTTATCAGCTTTGGGGATGAGTGCAATGAAGGCAAACTTAAACCCACCTAGGATCCTTCCTCTGGTTCTGCTCTCCTCAACAGTCTAAGGAGGTCCTCTCCCAAGATCTCAAAAAAGGCTAAATAAAATTCCACTGACCATCCGTCCGGCCCCAGGCTCTTATCTTTCTTTAGCCACTTTAGTGTATCTTCGAGCTCTTATAGTGAGACTTCACTTAAGAGCTCCTGTTCCATCTCTTGATCTACGAACCCAAGGAAAAGCTGAGTGACCTGCATGACTTCAGCTAGAGTAGTAGTAGCAGGAGCCTTGTATATGTTTTGAAATGTGTACATGCCAATGTAGCCAAATCTCTAAAATATTGTAATGTTCATCCTTTAGAGTCTTGAAGATCCCATATAGTGTTAATGATTTTCCAGCCATTTGCAAATTTGTGGTAGAATTTAGTGTTGTCATCCCCTCTTTTAACCAGATGGCTCGACTTCGAAGTCGCCAACTTTCATCTCTATTTCTTAGGATTTGGGTTCTCTTCAACAGTGCAGCTGTGTGTTTGTCCTTTTGCTCCTGGGTCATCCCACCACCTCCAAGATCTTCTTCAATGGTTATGATGTCAGCTTCCGCTTGTCTCAGGGACAGATCCTCCTCCTTCATCTTCTTCTTGGCCCATGCCTTGGAGATTTCCTTCAGCTCCTTCATATTATGGGCGAAGTTATGGCCAAAGTCCCCAGATGTGCCAGGGGAGTTGGCCTTCCAAAACTCTGTCACCAGTTTAATATATTCGTTATCTCGGAGCCAGGCAACATTGAATTTATACGGGGCCTTCGGTTTGGCATTAATGTCCAATATCTCAAGGTAAATAGGAAAGTGGTCCGAAAGGCCACCCGAGCCCACCCATTGTCTAATTCTAGCTCCTCTACTAATCATGTCTTCCTTAGTGATGAATCTATCCAGTCTTCGAGCCAAACATGCATCCCCTGTTCTGTTGTTCCTCCATGTGGGTTGCATCTTGGCTAAGGGGATGTCAATGAATTTATGAGACTCCAGTAGGTTCCCAAATTATTCTGACAGAGCGTCCACTTGGGCTTGATTCCCCCAAGATTCCGCATATCCCAGGGAGAAGTTGAGGTCACCCCCCAGAAAGATATTCTCTTGTTGTAGAAGGGCAGAGTTAAACAAAGTTCTCCAGTATGCTGCTCTGTCTTGGCAGGGGCCGTAAACATTATAGATTCTATAGTCCATTTCTAGAGTAAGGGAATAAATATCTGCAGCCAAGTATCCCCGACGACCCTAGACCCTCAGAGTTTTAAGAGAGCAGTTGTTTATGCCCAGGGTTAGTCCTCCCAATCTCCATGTTGCATCTAGGGAGTGGAAAGTCCAGCCCGGGAGCCATGATTCAAGTAGATGAGAGATAGTGCTGGCAGGACCTAGAGTTTCTTGAAGAAAAATGATGTCTATCGGCTCAGAGGCAAACAGACGTTTGAGGGCCAATTTCTTTTCCAAGCTGACCACCCCACGACAATTGAAGGAAAGCATCTTCATGGAGGGGGGGGGCTAAGGGGCTTGCTCCGCTCTAAGGGCCCAATTGACAGTTTTCTGTTTGCCTGTAGCAATTTCCTCCCTTGCATGATGCTTAGCCTTGGAAAGGTGGGATGGGCAACCACGGGTCTTAAGAGGGGGAGGAGGGGATACCACCTCAAACCCAATAGTGTCGAGGCCCTGGGAGCGAATAAGGGAGCGAAGAGGATAACGGGGTTCGGGGGGGGGGAATGGGAGGGGCCAAGGCCAGGAGGGCCGCCATAAGGGAGGCTAGGGAAGGGATATACGGGGGGGGGGGGAGCAATAGTGCAATGTTGTACCAAGGATGTCTGATAGAGCAACCAGGGGGGAATCGAGGAGGGAGGAGTTGGGAGGATGCCCGTAGTTTCCATGGCCCAGGATTTTAGTGATAAGGATGGCAAATCAAGAATTATAAAAGATGAAATAGCAGAAGAGAGAGGTATATTTGACATACCCGTGGAGTGTGCGTCCCCTATGGCTGCCCTCTCTCTTGTTAAAGGTGGGGAGCGAGGCTAGAGAGGAGCTTTCTCCCGCTTCTTTCGTGAATCCTTCCCTTGTGTCTGCTTTGCTTCAACCGGGCCTTGTGGAGGCAGCTCTTTCGATTCCACTGTGGGGGGGTGGATTGTCCTGTGGGCGTTCCTGCTCTTTGTTCTCCTCCAGGCTTCCTTTCTTTGTGATTAGGGGACAATCCTTGTAAACATGCCCGACCTTGTGACAGCGACGACATCTGTATGGGATACCTTCATAGTCCAATGGTTGCTTCCTCGTGAATGATCTCCACTGGATAATGATAAACTCCTGAAGTCTGCCCCGAGTATCCATATGCACCAAAAGTCTAGCGAAAGCCATCTTGCCCGTGGACAGGTAGGATTTGTCCGATTCCATGTAAGTGCCAATAGAATCCCTGATGTGTCTGAAGATATCTTCAGACCAGAAGTGTAATGGGAGACCTAGGAATCTTAGCCATATCAGCCCAACTCCGAGCTGTTCAGTGTCCGGGTCAAACATCGGAGTCCACCGTTTCAGAAGGACCGAGGCGTGCTCGAAGTGCCAATAGGACGAGAGGACCCAGTTTGTGTGGTTTGGCCTGGAGAAGCGAAGCGCAAACTAGCCTTTTACAAAGGTCTGGACTGTGGGCAAGTCTGCAAGACAGTGACCCCAGACCTCCGTTGTCCATGCTTTGATGTGGGCAGCAATATAATTTCGGCCCCAGACTCTACCAACCAGCACTCTGTCCGCAAAATCCATAGTATCCCCCAGCCGTATGTCTTCCTCAAGTCAAAGAAAAGTGTCAACATCCTTTGTGCGAAAGCACTTGGTCTTCTTGTTGGCCCTAGCTTTGGCTTCAGTGGTACCTCCACGGTCAGGGGATCTCTCCTCTTCAGGGGGAAGCAGCGGGGGAGGGGGTAAGTCGTCAAGGAGTGCACCGGATGAGGGGGGAGCAGAAGTGTAACTGCCAGAGCGAGGTGAGGTCGAGCTCGGCATGATCCGGGGAGTCAAAATGGTAGAGTGAACGGGCGAACCGAAGGGTAAAACAGGTGGAGGAGAGTTAGGGGCGTGACCGGGGGAGAGGAATGGAAGGTTAGGGTTAAGCCAAAACCCTAGGGAGGACAGGGAAAGTGGGAGGGAGGAGAAGGACGGCCAGGTCGGGGAGTCATTCGACAGGATCAATTGATGATTCGAAGGGCTAGAGAAGGGAGGGAGCCCGGAGATAGCTTCATGCAGATCATTCCCAAACGACTACGACCAATACTTAACAGAGCGCAGTGTGGTCCAGATAGAACCCTCCGCTAACAATTCCTCCGAATAGTCCACCAAGTCTAGGTCCATCGCTATCTAGGGCAAGGAAACGCTAGCTGCAAGAGGTAACCGTCGAGGGAGGAGCAGTATGTCGGCCAAAACGTCTGGTACCCAAGGTCATTCCCAAAACGTGTTGCAGTTAAACGGCTGATGTAAAACAAAAACCAAAGTAAAAAAACCTCTGTTACGGAGTAGGCGTAATATAATATAATAGCACCTGTTCCAATGTACGTGTGTGCAACTGGTACAGACAGCTGCATCGTCGAGCAGCAGCCACGCAAGCCTACCCATAGCCTCCTACCCGTAGCTCCATCAGGCTCTACTCCTCAAACCGTATGAATGTGATTATGTTATGATGAATAATGGGTTTATGATTTAAATACTGTATTGATCTTCCTATCGGGACTTAAAACCCCTTCACAACCCTTATAAAACCCTTTAACCGCATATATATAACCTTTTCCTTCTTTAACCATTGGTTACATATATTAACACGTAAATTCTCCCATTGGTGCTTCTTTCCTTTATAAACGTTTTACAAAGGAAATAACCACAAAACATTCATAAACTTACCTTTTTCTGCCTTGGTACGACCACCGCACATATATCGAGGTTTACCTTTTCGTTGATTGCAATCGAGTCTCCTTCGTGTGTCACATTAACATGTGTTCCCCATCTCCTCCGATATGCGATTAACCTCCTTTTTGGATTTCAAATCCTATAATACTGCACTTATAACCATATCGGTTCCGATCATCACCCCTTTGTATTATCACATGTCGCTTCACTTTCTCCGATATGCAATTACACACAACCTTCCGGATCTCAAATGTACAAAAGTCGCCTCAATACTTTATCGAGTCCGCTCATCATCGCATCACTTCTCCATCAATACAACTCCAGTAACATTTGCGATCCGACTTAATCTTCGTTGTTGATCTTCCGCCATTAGATTGACGGCTGACATCCTTTCCCATTCACCAAACTAGTCCGACAATCCTCCGTCGTTGATCTCTTCCAGCAAGATCCAACGATTCACGGTAGATTTCGGATCGACCACAAACACGGGGTTTAACCGCCCGATAAAGCGGTTTCCCCTCTCCACTCCGCTGCTACGTGGCGTGATATGTATGGGATTGGGCGCTCAACACTCAATACTGCTGCCCGAAATACCATTTTTCTGCCTTGAGAACTACTCTTCGTCGATCCTCAATGATTGATCTGGACCGTTGATCTATAAGATCTAACGATTCATATGCACTAATACTTCACTTCTCCGCTCTTCCTTTTTACTTGGAATTTACACTAATTCTTCAGCGTTTCTCTGTGGTTTCAGGGCTTCGTTTTCCGCCTCTACTGCTCAACTTCTCTGAGTTTAACCCCTCTGTGAATTCTCACTTCGCTATTTCTCTCCAGATCTTCATTCTGTTCCTCCAATTGGATTCAAAGACCCATTTATGATTCCTCTGGATCATTTCGCTCCCTCTCTGTGTCCTTCAGAATTCTGTCTGCAACCTTGTTACAGAACCTACGAATTCACAAGTAATTCATTCATGAAATACTCGTTCCACACACTGACACAGTCAAGAATAAACCTCTGTATATATAAGTATAAGAAAATGATTACATTCGAGACTCTGTGTCTTGCACAGGCTTGATCTTCAACTATCAGTGGCCTCCTCCTCTACTCTGCCCATAAGCTTACATTTATACCAGAAAGCTATGTTTAACTAATTCTGGTTCCATTCCTAAATCTATTGAACTGACTCCTAAATCCTCTCTGTCCTTTATGTCCACTTCTAATCTCCATTTAATCCCTAAGAGCTCTCCTTAGTTCCTCGAATCATGGAATTGTTTTGAGAGTCCTAATTGAATTTTAACTCTTTTGTCATTAATAACCACTCATGTTCTCATTTATTCGAGAGCATTTACAAAACATCTCACTTATCTAGTTAATTCCTATTCTATGCACTCAAAAGCCTAAATATTACATTAATTCATCACTTAGGAATCCAACTTCCTTAAATACATGACCCCCTATGTCTACTTAATTACAATGATTTTCTCTTGGGTTGAATGCTCCTGCATCAAATTACTTACCTAGTTGATACACATCTCTTGCCATCTTTGCCAAGGTACCTGCAGCCTTATTGAAAAGACTAAGTTGTTTATGTATTTCCAACTGGTTGGAACGCTAAGGGACCATGCGCTCCAAGCAATCGTACAACCTATCTTCGACCTCTCTAGTGTGCTCTCCTCCTTGCTGGTTTTTATAATGATACAATGTTAATTTTTCATAGGGCTACATTGTTTTTTGCTTTGATCATTGCATTTCTTCATTAATACATTAAGTTCACCCCATATCATCATTACATTATTTAGATCTACACCATTATTCATCAGCATATGCAATTATAAAGGGAAGAACAACATTATCATCATCATCAATATAGCGGAACAATAGAAGAAAATCATGCACACACAAAGAGACACCAGGATTGGTCTGAGACCA
Organism: Pinus taeda; assembly: GCA_000404065.3. Lineage (NCBI taxonomy): Eukaryota > Viridiplantae > Streptophyta > Pinopsida > Pinales > Pinaceae > Pinus > Pinus taeda. The sequence goes on from APFE030148486.1 coordinate 55,936, forward strand.
AGGCAAAACCCACTATGGGGAAAACCCTTGCAAATCTTCTTCTTCTTAGATCGTCATCAAATGATTCAGCAAAAGAGAGTACAATGATCCATAATTTTATCTATGCAACAAAATAACTATGATATCCATGAAACAAATCTAATCATGCTTCAAAACAAAACCCTGATGTTGATGACTGTAATATGTTGTCACTGATTGTAGACAACTGTTGGATACTACTGAACACTGTTGTCATTGAGCAGAATCTACAGAATACAGAAATCTCATCCATGAGTCTCGAACGCAGGGAGGAGGAGTTGTGCGAGCATCTATAGTAGATTTGGACACTCTCTACATAACTGGATGACTGCGTCTGAAATAGATCTAGGCACTCCCAAGTGAACTGGATGAGGGCGTCTGAGGTCAAACATACCCAGACCTACTTCAAGCCATGGAGGCTCTCATAAGGCTGCGATGTGAGCGTCTATGGTAGCCCGGACGCTCTCAAGTCCACTCTGTGCGAGCGTCCAGGGACTAATATAGCTCGATCTGACCCTCAAGCCCTAGACGCTCCCATAACTCACTGTGTCAACATGCAAGGCTCCCCAGACGCTGTCAGGACCACTCTGTGCCAGGGTCTAGGGACTAAAATGACCAATTTTGTGCCACGTCCAGGAACTAGAAAACCCTAGATCAGTGCGAGCTTCGACCCTGAGATTGAGGACCCTTGTGCAAACTTTCATTTGACAGACCTGTGCGAACCAAGACAATAAGAGAAGAGAAGATGGCTTGATCAATGTGTCTAATGAACTTGAGGTCCCTTCTATTTATAGGCTTTCATGAGGGTCCACTTCGAGTTGAGGCCGTCCTATGTAGTTACACATGTGTTTAGGGCCAACCCATTCCATAATACACATATGAATAAAATAATTCAAAACTCAACTTCCGTTTGACCAAATTGGGTGATCTATAGGTCAATTTTGGTCATCATCTCAGTCATCTAAGTTGTCCAAGGTGGAATTTGACCGTAGTTGCAAAAAATAACACTCCCTCTCAACTAGGGAGAATTCCACCTACCAATATCTATCCATCGAGCAATATGCCATTCTAGAATCTTCAAGTGTCATCACGTATCATCACAAATCATCTTTGTCATGTAGTCATCCTGCCATGACCACCTCAAGTATCTCATCATCACAAATCATCAATGTACATCTCGATCTATCCTTGCTTATTCCTGCTTGTCTCTTGATTGTTCAGGCTCGTATGTTGAACATTCACGAATCTAGAAGAACAAGAATTTGCTACCGGAGGGGAGCTTAAGCTACCACCGTCTATCCATCAGGCTGCTAGCTAGAATCTCTGCCAACAGGCTGTTGCCTGAAATATCATCATCAATCGTCATCAGAGAGCATATCATCAAGGAGCACATCTCGGAACCACATCGGGGAGCACATCTCGACCCGAAATCTCATGGGGGATTTATACATCTAGAACCCCATATCGAGCAATAGGATATCCAAACACACAAGGGATCACATCAGGGAGCTCAATCTCAACCTAGAATTGAATAGGGTTATTGTTGATTTGGGGTAGAATCGGATGTGCTCTAAGCCTCAAATTTTGCAGGGAGGCTTGGGCACGGGTATTCCAAAGAACCCAAAAAGTGTTTTGAGAAATTCCACCCATAAGTGATTTTATTAAAATAATTAATATTTTTAATGGGGTTCCTAACTCTAAACTTAGGAAAAATAAAATATTAATGGGTATTAATCTAATCAGGGGTGAAACTTCTAGAAAAAGCCACAGATCAAGCCAAAACGATTTGAGCCTTTAATTATGATTTAATCTAGGTCATTGGTTGTCCAACAGGAAGATATAAGAAGGGGCTTGAGGGTCATTTGGAAAACACACAGAGAGAAGAGAAAATCGATTTTCTTAAGTGAGAAGTTCTCAAGAGGAAAAATCGATTGAGGAAATCTCTTGCAGTTGAGGGACAGGGATAGCAACTTTTGGAGTGAGATTCTTAGCCAGAGATACATCAGCAGAGAGAGGCAGTATGTGATCCAAAAGCCTTGATGCAGGGCCAGAAGGGCCACGCAGAAATAGCGCAGAGGGAGAGAGAGGAGTTTGAAATCTGCAGAGGAATTCGATTTTCAGAAGATGGGTTCTGGGGTGTGAGACCGAGAGGCAGAAATCGAATTTCCTAAGCAGCAGATCGGCCAGCCAGAGAAGTGATGCAGCACCTAGAGAGATTGAAGGAGGCAATCAATTTGGGGTTGGATCAGCCAAGATTTCTCAATGATTGTGTGAGGTAAAACTCACAAAGCTTCTGCCATTATTTCTCTTTGTAACTGAATAACCCTGTGAGGTATTATGTGATGTATTCAGATTTTGCTTTAATAATAATAAACGCTCAGAGCTGCTGCACCGATTTTCCCACATTGGGTTTTTCCAGGGACTATTGTCGAAAAATAACTGTGTACTATGTGTTTCTATTTTCCTTGCTCAGTTTCTATGTTTCGGAATCATATTTAAATTGGTGTAGGTTGCTTCAGTAATTTGCTTCGACATTTCATGAAAAAATCTGAAATAAGTTTGTAACATAATTTACAATCTAGGAGAAGTAGATTCAGCTGATTGCAGCAGGATTCCTAGGACTGCTAGATTCTAGGAATTTTCACATGGTATCAGAGCGTTTAATGTGAAACAGGGAAGAGCAGATCTAGCACTGAAGAAAGGGCCAACCTACTGCAGCAAGCAGCAGTTCGAATCCCCTGAGAGATAGCGCAGTTCTAGCCAGGAGGGATATATTTTTGTGGGTGTCTCTCTCTGAGTGAGTCGACAGAGAGGTAAGACTGCCAGATCGAAAACTTGCCAAGGCAGAGGGAGCTACACAAAGCCACGCAGAGCGAGGGACACAGTTTTCTGCAAGCTAAGTGTCGGGTAGAAAAGTCGTCAGAAAAAGGAAGCAAATTGCATAGTGAGGGAATACTTCCTCAGTGATTGCTTGCTGAGGAAATCGGCATTTCTCATTTGCTGAGTAGCAGAGGAGCAGCAACTTACCATCGTATGAGGCAAGTTGGCTTAAAGTGAGAGAAGAGTGCACTAAAGTGACAGTGGGTGCATCTTCTATGCGTTTACCATTTAGCACTTTGACCTTATTGCAAATTGAAAATAGTTACATTTGCGTTTCCTAAAGCTAAATTGCATTTTAGTCATGTCCAATGGCAAATAATGGAATGTCACTCAAGCTTTTTTTAAATTGCTAGAGCTTTTTCAAAATTGACAAATGTAAGGGCTATGCATAATACCATATCATATAGTTTGCCATACTTACAAACTTGAAGCAACTACAAATATTTATAGTAAATTTTGAAACTTTATTATTATTATTATTATTATTATTGTAATACCCAACCTGTCATCCCCTTAAAATTTTGAGAAAAAGCTCTACCCATCCTGACAACACATCCCTGTCCCCGTCCCCATCCCGAAAACAGTTCAAAATAGATAGAAACAAGCCATCCTGACAACACGTCCCCCATCCCCGTTGTTCCCCATCCAGAAAACAGTGCAACATAGATAAAAACATTAAATCACAGGGACTCTCTTAGATCTTTCACAATACTTAACAGATCCATCGTCACGAGATAAGATGTCGAATATATGCTCGGCTATGCTAGGCTATCGAATTTTAGGATACTCAACTTCGAAGGTGTCATTCAATAGGTCTCATATACTTTGAATTTATTGTTCAAAACTTCAATGGGCATTTTAAATTGAAGTGCCAAGTGGGATCACCACCATAATAGAGAAATAACTTGGAATATGGACAATAACGCGGAATAGGCATTGTTATTTGAGAGTTTCCCTAAGCTTTCCTTCTTGATTTTGTAATACATGGATAATAATTGGGATGACCATATGAATTTTCACCACCAGGTAAAAAAATATGGTAGCCATCGGCACTAACCTATTTATCATAATTCCCTTCATCGCGGATTACATATAGCGTTGTTTAAATATTATATATTTTGGAGTTTTTGCCTAGAATTTGATGAAAAAGATTGGTCAATCTTCATATTTGTTATTTAAATTTAAAATCAGTTTTTTACTGCATGTATAAATTCAGCACTATGAAAAACCCCTGGAACACTTAGAGATGTAGAGAGTTTACAAATTGTGATTACAACAAATCCCTACCAAATTAACCAGAGAAAAACATCCAAAATTTATAACAGATATACTAGAGCATTATATACTATCCTACCGTTTTCGAGTACTTCTCAAGATAAAATGTGGTGTATATGTGGAGGTGCATAACTGTATGGGAAAGTCCTATGTTATTTATTATGCGCCTAGTTTTGGTTGGGTGAATAATTTGTATGTCTCTTCAACTATATATTGCAAACTGCCTAAAGTAATTATTTTTGTAGACTTATGTTCTAGTAAATGCAAAGACAATTTAAATATCCTTCTGGTAAAACTATAAAATAAAAAAATAGGTTAAATCCATCACAAATTAACACATAAAGTAGATGAGAAAGGCTTTGATGAGAGTAAAACAAAGGCATGAGAAGCATAAAACGAACTCAATTACATTCCAAGTAGGAGGACAAAGTATGGGAACATTACTGAAGAAAGCAAGGATGTCATGAGCATGGCTGAAAGGTTCAACCTGTCCACTGCCACTGAGGAATTTTGACCATGCAATATTGCGGAAGCCATCAAAGAAAACGCAATCCATTTTGACTTTATCACCATACACACAGATTTTGTACATGAACTTATAGCGTTGCAGAAATCGGAGCAGGTGGCATACATTACCTTCAAAACTGAAACAGCTACCTCGTCCTCTCCGTGGCCATTACTCAGACATAGCAATTTCTTTGTTTGCCCTCCACCCTCTCCCGCCTTCACACTTACTAGCCTTCCTCGCCATCCTCCTCTGCTCCTCTTAATATTATTTCCGTGTATTGTTGGTGGGGTTGGGCATGAGCATGGCAGTGAACTCCAACCAGCCAGCTGAGTCGCCATTGCTGATGTGTTGCCTTGATCAAAATGTGCAGGCGGCAGTCTCTTAACATTTATTATTGAACACAACAACCATTTTGCACAATCTCGGGTCACACCGCTCTCATTTGCCCAACCCCATTCATAATATTTTGAATATCTCTCTCGCGCCGTAGGACGGAAGGTAAAGGCCTCACAGCATATTACAAGATTGTAAATATTGTTATTTTATTTTATCGGAAGGACCAAATCTTCTACACTGTAAATTTTCTGTTCGGTAATGTGAAATTTAATAAATAATTCAAGATTACATAAACTTTGTTATTTTATATTAATAAATGAAATAATTTTATATTTGGTAATATTAATTTAATATTGCATTAAAATTTATTTATATATTATTAATTATTTTAAAACTATATAATTAAATATTTTTTTTCCTCAATATTTAATAGATTTGTAAACTAATGTATTTATATTAGTATTTATAGTGAGTTAAATATTTTTTCAATATTTAAATTATATATATATATTAATGTATAGATATTATTAGTTATTAAAGTCTTAAAAACCTAACAAAATTACTTAAATTTTATATATAGTTGTTGTAGTGCTAGAAGTTGAATGGATTTTATTTAATTTGGAAGGAGCAAAAAAACATGATGTTTTCTTGAGTATCGGGATACACATTACCAACTAAGTTGAATATTTAATTTTTACAAGGAGTTATGATTAGCAAGTATGTGATAGATAAAAAATTAAATGTTCTCGAGAACTCAAAGATCATCATTGAAGTAATACAAGATTAGAAGGAAATCACGCACTTGTCGATTGAATGAAATATAATCAGAGTACAACAAGAGACTTTGAACTTTGAAAAAACAAATTTTATCACATTTTTTAGAAATATAATGGTAGGGCTGATAAATTAGTAAAGGTTTCCTCCTTACCATAGAGTTATTTGCACAACTTGTGGGGAACAAAAGGTCCCTTTACCACATATCT